>MU223111.1:1091579-1121841 GCA_018584345.1 Thuja plicata | reverse complement strand
TCTTCTTTAATCTCAAATTGAAACATCTATATGCTTTTCTTTTAGTAGAATAACCAAGGAAAATACCTTCATCACTTCTAGCATCAAACTTACCAACACCATCATCTCTCTTGATGTAGCACTTGCTCCCAAAGATTCTGAAGTACTTTACTATAGGTACATTGCCAAACCAAAGTTAATAGGATGTCTTATCCATGCCTAGCCTCAATTGGGTTCTGTTGATAGTATATACTGCTGTGTTCACTGCATCTCTCCAATAGGTGTGTGCAACTTTTCCTTCAATCATCATAGTGCACGCTGTATCAAGTATGATCCTGTTCATCCTTTCTGCAAACCCATTCTGCTGAGGGGTTCTAGGTGCACTCAACTATCATTTAATACCATGCTCTTCACAATAGTCATAAAATTGATCAGAGGTGAACTCTCCTCCTCTATCTGATCTCAGACATTTTAGTTTTAATCCAGATTCATTCTCAACTTTAGCTTTGAATATTTTGAACTTCTCAAAGGCTTCAGATTCCTCCTTTAAGAACGCAACCCACATCATCCTAGAAAAATCATCAACAAACAAAATGAAATACCTTTCTCCGTAGTATGATCTTGTTTGAGTAGGACCACCCAAATCTGTATGTACTAGATCCAATTTGTTCTTAGCTGAGTTCTGCTTGCTTCTGAAGGAGCTCCTTACATGCTTTCCCATAACACATTCCCTGCATATTGTGTCAACTAGTCTTGCACTACTTGGTAGGTCTCTAACTGCCTTAACATTGCTGATCTTTACTATATTATCAAAGTTGATATGACAAAGTCTCTTGTTCCATAACCAACTTTCATTCACCTTTGCAAAAAAACAACTTACATTAGAATTAAGCTGAAAGACATTACCTTTTCTTTTGGAGCCTGATGCAATCATGTCTCCATCCTTGTTGTTAACGATGCACTTGTTCTCTTTGAACTCTAAATGATAACCTTTGTCAAGTAGCTGTCCAACACTCAACAAGTTATGATGTAATCCATCAACATATAGAACATCATCTATCTTATTCTTTCCATCCAAAGTGATAGAACCTTTGCCTATGATAGGTTTGGGAGTGTTATCTCCAAATCTAACCATACCACGTTTGTACTTGTCTAACTAAACAAATCTGTCTTTTTCACCTGTCATATGATGAGAGCATCCACTGTCAATGATCCAATCAGTTCTAATGTCTTCTTTGGAAATTAGGGATAGCTCTTGTTCTTCCTTTTCATCTGTAATGTCCATTTCCTCAAGCAACCTTTCCATATCTCCAAGGGAAACAAATCCAATTTCATCTTCTCCTGAATCTTCATCGGTTACACCTTCTTCAGCATGATAACATTCCTTCTTATATTTGGGTTTGTAATTAGATCTGAACTTTTTGACTCTTGTGGGACATTTAGATGCAAAGTGACCTATCTTATTACATGAAAAACATTTGAATGGAAGCTGTCCTTCATATTTACCTTTTCCTTTCTTTTCTCTTTTAGAAATTATAGCTATGATTTCTTCAAGTTCTTCATCAACTTCTTCTTTCTCATTGTGACTGGAGATGTGTAAGGATTTCTTACCATGGACTGTGGCTTTCAAGGCTGTTTCACTTTTAGGTTCAGTCTTCAATCTTGATATCTCAAATGCAGAGATTTTTCTAATTAGAGTCTCTCTCTTGAAGTTTTGTGAGAATTGCATAGTTTCCTCTAGAATACTGATCTTGTTTTCATAGTCTGATGTCAAGTTAGTTAACAAATTATCCATTATATCTTCTTCTGATATTTCACCACCATTGTTCCTGATTCCAAATACTGCTTCATTTATCCTTTGATTGTAAGCTCTAATGTTCTCTTCAGGTAACATCTCAAGACTGTTGTATTTCTTCTTCCATGTCTTCATGCGTGCATTCTTTGCTTGAACATCTCCTTCAAACATGTCTTCTAAATACTTCCATATGGTATATACTGTTAGATAAGGCACTGTTTAGGGCTTCTTTGGCAATTACATTATGTGTAAATATGTCCTTTTGTCTGTTGGTAGCATCATCCTTTGCAAGGTCTTTCAGAGATGGAATTATAACCTCTTGTGTGGAAATTTCAAAGATCTCAAAGCCAATACACTGTAGATGTGTTATCATTTTATTTTTCCAATCCAAATAATTGTCTCCATTGAACTTAGGGCTTTCTTTTCTGAAGTAAGACATCTGATCTACCTTAAGCTGTTAGGCTTCTTCTCCAAGGCACTTGGCTCTGATACTAATTGTTAGAATAGTCCCAAAGGATAACTGAGAGGGGGGGGGTGAATCAGTTATCAATTACTTAAGTCCTTTTTTACTTCTTCAACCTTAGTATACAACAAATTAAATGCATAATCAGATAACACAGTACTCAACACATAATTTGATTACGGGGAAACCAAATGGTAAAATCCCCGGTGGGAATTAGCACCCATAATAAACTATACTTGTTTGTAGTAATCCCTGTTAGAAGATATTTCAACCCTGTTAGGAGCTGTACAATACAATCCAATAAGTATAGTGACCTGGTTAAGGGTCAGACCCTATTAGGAGTCTTTTACAAATAACCCTGTTAAGGGTGGTGGACTCACTGTCCAAAAGCTCACTGCTTGATGGTGAAGGCTACAACCTTCTGAATAAAAGATATGCACTATATCTGATGATGAACTATAGAGTAGACCTACTATATTGATCAGTTCCAGTGTATGACAATCTTTCACTTCTTTTTCACATAGACCCTTGATGAATGAACCAACTCTGATAATCTGCTCTGTACATCTTTCTTCACTTTTCGTATCATTCACACTTAGCGTATCACAATTGAACTACTATAAGTATCTTCTCTAAATTAGAAGGTCATGTCAGCTCTTAGAAACACTTCATCAATATCTTAGTTGGCTTAACTAAGCACACAAACAATATTAAGTCTGCGCAAGTCAATGCTGAACAGACGCGACGCTTCACTGAGTCGACCTCACCAAATTAACCATAAATTTTCAATCATCTTGAAACACGTTTGGCACCTTTGGATTTATATCATCAACTCATAATTAATCATGCATCTACACACACATATCTTGAAGATAGGTGCAACTCATGAAACATGTTATATACGTCGGCCCTAAACCGTTATACTTCCAGAACTGTAACTGCTAATAACAGATTTGCATAACTTTACTGAAACATCATATCTGGGTCTGCATGTATGAACATAACATAATAAACATGTCAAAAGCATGTATCTATCCATGCAAGTCTTCATGTCATCATTCAGATAAGTTCATACAGAATTACTAATGTGTATTATATGTTGTCATCAATGACAAACATACAAACAATCAACTCTCAGAATCAAATCTCCAACATTTTTTACCCTAGATCTTGTTGGGATTGTCAAAATTTTGTTTTAAATGGTGCTTTTTCTCCTTGTTTTAGACTTGGTTCTTAAGCCCTAATTGAAAAAATTCTAGCCCTTGGTATGAATTTGGTCTAAAACCCTAGGTCTCCTTCGTGCATGTTATAAAATGAAGTTACTTTTTGGGCCACTTAAGTTCTTAAAACCCATGTGCCTTTATGTTGTCATTGAGCGGGGGCCATTTCTTTTATTTCTAAAGTCCTAGCGAGGACTATGTATTAATTTTTCCCTAAGTCTCATATCCCCGTGGTACTTTATTTCCTTCCATGTGTCGTACGAGTTTGCTTTGATCCAATGGTAGGTGTGATCCCTTAATCACAATATGCAACCACTTTATTCTTCAAGGCTTCATGACATATTGCCAAGTGTCTATTTCCAGATGATGGCAGACCATTTTGTTTCAATACTATTGGTCAGGATTTTGCACCATTAGATCTAATTTCATCGAACGGTGGTTGTAAAGCTTTAAAGGAAAGATGATAGTTGTCTATCCATCAAGGCATTGGGCTTGTATGACACATGGAGATGGTTGGCCAGATTGGGACTTAAGTGAAAATAAATCATGGACATGATCTTTTTAATCTAATGGTGAGCATGATCCCACAATCAACAGATGCATCCTATTTACTCCTTCATGGCATCACGCTTGAGCGACACATGGAAAGTGCTTAGTGTTGAAAGGAAGCTAAGCATCAAACGGTTTAGTTTCAATCCAATGGTGGATGCAATCCCTTAAAGAGAAGTTGCACAATAATTATTCATCATGGGATTGCACCATGTTGACATGTGTCCTTATGAGATCAAAGGCCTAAAGTGGTTATGGTCCGTCAGATCTACTTTCATTGCATGGTGGGCGTGATCCCGAAAAGATCAAGTTGCAAGGAATTTATTCATTGTGGGTTCATGACTATGTGACACATGGAGACAGTAGGGCCTAGTCAGGATTAAAATGAAGTTATTAATTGTTAGTAATAATTGAGAGGGAGGGTGAATCAGTGGCCTCAAAATTAATCCTTAAATCAACCCTTAAAACTTATTACCACTTTTAAGCTTTTAGTTATACTCAGTCCTATAAGATGAATGCCTTGAAATACTTATAACAGTTTACTACTTGTCGAAATTCTTTGTAAATCCTTCATCTATATGTTTACCGATAAGCAGTCTTATATTTACCAAAACATAGTAAATATGTAGAGTATACCGATCAATCCACAATTGCCTATGTGAAATGTAAAACAGTAAAGTAATGAAACATAAACACATAACACATGGATTTTTAACATGAAAACCCTGTTAGGGGAAAAACCACTGGGACCAATACCCAAAATTTTCACTCTTCTAAAGTGAGCTTTGTTAGGAGCCAACCCTCTTAAAGGTTACAAACACACTGTTATGTGTGACCTTGTTAGAGGATTTAAAAGATAGTTTGTCAGCTAGTATCTGGAATCTAATGCTACCATCCTTGATCAAACACTCACTTGGCCTGTCAATAGGTATCGGGCATATCCAATGCTACTTTCTATGCTCAAACTTTTTGATACTCCTTGGGATGTATCTCAATTACAAAAGACTTTTAAGTCCTGCTTGGTTAAGAGACTTGATGCTTCAATGGTTAAACTGAATCATTAATGATCTATTCACATATACAACTTAATTGTAGATTTTTAGATCTATTGTAAGTGCATTACCTTTCTGATCAATATAATCAATTCTATACCTTTGCTCCACATTGTTCTGCTCTATGATGTTGTCTCACTGTTCGTCGGTGTCTATAGAATCTAGCTCTTTCTCTAGCTTGTTGATGAGGACTAAATGAAGACTTTCTTCTCCTTCAAATTTTTTTTAGCATCTTTCCTCTTCTCTTATTAACCCCACTCAATTTTTAATGAATTGGGTTTGTCTCTTTACATACATGATTCACTATTTCTTGGATTTCTTGATTCTTGGCGTGATTTATAATTCTCACCAATTAGATTTAAATAAAACTCCAGTTTTATCTTGTAGAGATCTTCTTGCCAACTAGACAAAGCATCTTTAAATCCATTACCTATCCCCGGCTTTATCTAGTCGATTAAAACAATGGTAAGTATTAGTTAAGTCTATTTATAGCTCTTGAAAGCTATGCATTTTGGCATTTCTTAACTCTCTATTCTGTCAGTCAACACTTCAGTTAGTCATCAGTGATAACTGACTGTTCCATTGCTGTGACTTCAATTGTCATCAGGATCTCTGTCCTTCTCTTTTCTATCGAGCAACACTGTAATTCTACTCATCGGGTTACTCTGTGTTTTTCTCGGCAGGCAACACTATGACTCTGCTCATCGGTAATTTTGTGCATTTACTCATCGGGTATCACTGTGATTTTTCTCTTTTACTCTGTCCGTCGGTGTATACAATCACTTAGTGAATACTTGACTTATATGCATTACTGATAGCATAGCCTTTGATTCATCAGTTCTTTGAAGTCTTTGGCAGTATGTCCATGACCATATAGATTATATCAAGTTGATATCAATGACAATACAACACATTAACTGATTTAATGCCTTGCATGATCATTAACTTAACATCTTCAAACATTCAATCAGTTACAAGTCATCAATCTCTCCCTTTGGCATTGATGGAAACATACTACATTATCATACTATATTATTACTAATATAATATGAAATATATAGTTTCATCAAGCTTTCCTATTGTAACTATTACAAATGTCTGGCTTTCGGTAAGCTCAAATAACTTTGACTTGATTCTTGCTGCTTTCTCTCTATCTTCAATCATTTCACTGGATAGATGTAGAATCTTTCTTTCTCTGATGTGATGTATTTTTCTTCTATGTCAAACTATCACCCTTTGATTCTTCTCCTTTCTTGTGATGTCTCTTGTCAGCAATTCTATCTCTTTATGTGTACTCTCCCTTTGTTGTTACACCTCTCCCTTTGGATACTTTGATGGATATAATCTCTCCCTAAGATGATAATGGATAAAATCTCTCCCTTTATCTGTATGATAATGAGATATTTCTCTCCCTTTGACAACAATGCCAAACTGACATCTTTGCCAAACAAGATTTTGATAGTAATGCCAAACGGATCCTTTCTATTCATAATATACTCCTTGAATTTCCCTATCCATCGGCAGTATAATAACTCTGGTGCTCGAAGTAGATAAATACCTTGTTGTGTATAGATTTATCTTTTAAGTCCATCTCTCTGCTTGCATCAACATGAATGATATTTTGATAATATGTAGGCTGATGCAACCTTCTAGTCATCTTACTAACCAGTAGACAAGGGTCTTACCCCTATCTCTTTCTCAAGTACTCAAATGCATCCTTGGGCAGTGGCTTGGTGAAGATATTGGCAAATTGTTCCTTTGATTGCACATACTCAAGTATCACCTCCTTTTCTTGAACTTGTTCTCTCAAATAAAGATACTTGATTGTAATATGCTTTGTTTTAGCATGCATGAATGGATTCTTGGAAATGTTTATTTCACTTGTATTATCACAATAGATAATTACTAGTTCAAGAATTTTCATATGCATACCTTCCAGTAACTGTCTGATCCATGCAATATTTGAGCAGTTTGCAGTAGCAACAACATACTCTGCTTCTGTAGTGGACTGAGAGATGCATCCTTGCTTCTTGCTGATCCATGTGACAAGTTTGTCACCCATAAAGAATTCTCCTGCAGTTGTACTCTTTAGGTCATCAATATTTCCACCCCAATCAGTGTCGGTAAAGACCTTAAGGTCAAATTTGCCTTCTCTTCTATACCATAAGCCATATTCCTCGGTATTCTTTAGATATCTTAGGATTCTTTTCATAGTAGTCATATGTGATTCCCTGGGATTAACAGAAAATATTGCATCTATTCCTACTGCATGTGCAATATCTGGTCTAGTATGTATAACATACATGAGTTTTCCAATCATTGATCTATACAAAGTTTGATTTATCTCTGATGACTAGTCCTCCTTTGTTAGCTTACATCTAGTTGCCATCAGAATTCCAACTAATTTTGACTCTTCCATCTTGAATATTTTCAGTACTTCTTTGATGTATTTGGATTGTGTAATGAAACTACCTTCATTTTGTTGCATGATCTATAAACCAAGAAAGAACTTGATCTCTCCAAACATAGACATCTCAAAATCTTTGCTCATTTCATTTGAAAATAATTTGCATATAATATCATTGCCTTGAAATATGATGTCATCAAAAAATATCTCAGCAATCAAAATGTTAGCATCAGTATCTTCCTTCAAATAAAGATTACTATTTTCACTAGTCCTTACAAATCTAATACTTATAAGATAGGAATGAAGTCTTTCATACCAGGCTTGGGGTGCTTGCATCAATCCATACAAGGCTTTGTGTAGTCTACATACCATGTCTCTCTTTTTTGGATCAAAAAACTCTTCTGGTTGTTCAATGTATACCTCTTCCTCAAGTATTCCATTTAGGAATGCAGACTTGACATCCATTTGATATACCTTGAATCCTTTACATGCAACATAAGCAAGTAATATTCTTACTCCTTATATTCTAGCAATGGGTACAAAGGTCTCTCCATAGTCAATCCCTTCTTCTTGTGCACACCCCTTGCATACTAGTCTTGCTTTATTTCTGGTGACTTCTCCATTCTCATTTAGTTTATTCCTGAATATCCATTTTGACTAATGACATTCTTGTCATCTGGTCTCAGTACAAGTGTCCATGTCTTTTTTTCTCAATCTCCTCATTCATAACACTAATCCATTCATTATTATCAAGTGCATCATTGACAGATTTGGGCTCATAATCATAAATCAGACATCTTGTATTTAGATACTTACTTCTGGTTCTCATACCACCCTTATTATCTCCAATGTTCTGGTTATGTGGATGGTTCCTTCTGACATATCTGGCAAGTATAGGCTTAGCTCTTTGTCTATCAGCATGATCATCATTTTGTCCTTCATTCTGTTCTCCATCACTTTGTGCATCATCTTGAGGAATATCCTAATCATCGGTATTTGTAGCCTAATGCTCGGGTGTAATGATCTGTTACTCAGGAGCTCTACATTGTTGGTTGGGTAGAGTGTCAGGTTCTTCATTGTAAAAAAACCTATTGTATTCCTATGGTTCTTTTGTGCTTTCCTTTTCATTCTTCTCTGCAAATTCATCTATCTTTAAATTTGCACTTTCAACAATTTTGTTAGAGGATTTATTGAGACATTTATAAGCCTTTCTCTTGGTGGAATACCCTAGAAAGATTTATTCATCACTCTTGGAGTCAAGTTTTCTATTTCTATCATCTTTTAAGATACAACATTGACTACCAATTTTTTTAAAATAACTCACATTGGGTGTGTATCCATACCATAGATCATAAGGTGTCTTCTTGGTGTCTTTCTTCAATTGTACTCTATTCAATGTGTAAACAATAGTACTGACAGCTTCCCTCCAGAAGATTTGGGTGATGACTTTCTTTATCATCAGTGTCCTTGCACAATCAACTATGGATCTATTCCTCCTTTTAGCAATTCCATTTTGTTGTGGTGTTCTTGGTGCAGAGATCTGTCTTTTGATTCCATGCTCATTACAAAAGTTAGTGAATTCATCTAAAATAAATTCCCCTCCTCTATCAGATCTTAAGCATTTCAATTCTTTACCACTTTGTTTCTCAACCATTGCTTTGTACCATTTAAACATATTAAATTCTTTAGATTTATCTTATAGAAACATGATTGTCATCATTCTAGAGTAATCATCAACAAAGAGAATAAAATATCTATCACCATAATAACTCTTTGTCCTCATAGGTCCACATAAACTAGTATGGACTAATTCTAGAATGACATCAGATGTATGGGTTTTGATTTTGAAACTAGACTTTGTCATCTTACCTTTTTGACAATTCTTACACATGATATTGTTCGGCTTGGTCATTGTCGGTAAGCCTCTTACATTTATTTTTCTGCTTATTTTTATCATATTGTCAAAGTTCACATGAAACAATCTTTTGTGCCACAACCATGTCTTTGTTTCTAGCCATTAAGCAAGTGGTGTCAGTATCATTCAGATAGAATAAGTTACCTTTTGTTTGCTCACTGGTACCAATTAAATTTACTGATTTATTGAAGACCTTTGCCTTCTTATTTTCAAATGCTGCTCTGTGACCTAAATTATTCAACTGAGAAACACTCAATAGATTATAATTTAATCCATTTACCCAATAAGCATTTTCATATTTTATCTGGTTATTCAACATTATGGTTCCTCTACCTTCAACTGGACAATGTGTATCATTACTCATTCTTACTGAACCACCATTATAATATTCAAAAGTCTCAAACTTTTGCTTGTCACTAATCATATGGTGAGTGCAACCACTATTTATGATCCAGACATCATTTTTACTAACTTTAGATATGAGTGCAGTTTCTACATACCTTTCTTCATCATCATCTAAATCATCTTTTACTGCCACAAACACCATCTCGATGTATTCCTTAGATTTGGTGTCAGTATCATCATATTTGCATTTTTCTAGGTAACTGGCCTTCTTTCCTTTGTCCTTGTAGTCTTGGGTATCTCTTCTTTTTTATTTTTGGTAGCTTTTGTAATCACCTCTGTCAGACTTCTTTTCAAATGATCTAGTATTATTTATGTCATCTTTTCTTATGTTAGGACATCTTGCAGCAAAGTGTCCAATCTCTTTATAATTAAAAAAAACAAGTGGCAATTTACTTTTTTATTTACCTTTACCTCTCTACATTCTTCTAGCCATAAGTGCTTCAATTTCATCAAGATCTTCTTCTTCACTTTCACTATCATTATCTTTTCTCATAGCGTGTTTATGACTTGATTTACTTATTCTCAAAGAAGATTTGAATGCAGACTCTATGTTTGGTAAGACACTATTATCAAAATTGTTCATCTCAAATGAAATAAGTTTTCCAATCAAACTATCTAGAGTAACATTTCTATTTTCTACTACTCTCTTTTCTTGAATGGAAGATACTCTAATAGCATAAGTAGACAGTAAGGTTCTTAGAATTTTACTTACCACTGTGTCTTCTTCTAGTACACCTCCAACTGCTCAGATAGCATTGACTACCTCTTTGATTCTTGTGTTGTACTGTATGATGTTTTCACCTTCTTTCATTTTGAGATCATCAAACTTTCCTCTAAGGCTTTCTGCCTTGGCTCTCAAAACATTCTTGTCACCACCATTTACAAGCATCAATTTCTCCCACATCTTCTTTGTAGTTTTGCAGGTTTTGACATCTTCAAATTCAGCATCAGAGAGTGAGGAAGCAAGATCTATCATCATGCAGTTGTTCTCATGCTTCTCTCTCATTTATTCAACTATTGGTGCTCTTGTGGGCAACACATATTCATTATCTAAGTATTGAGTAACATCATTTCCAATACTTGATAAGTGGAGTCTTATTCTGCTCTGCCATGAAGCAAATTTGTCTTTGTTCAACTTGGGCACATCTTGTCTGTTCATCTTATGATCTTTAGCTAGGTCTTGAAACCTTCCTTCTAAGCACACAATCTTTGATACCAATTGTTAGTAATAACTGAGAAGGGGGGGGGGGGGGGGTGAATCAATGGCCTCAAACTTAATCCTTAAATCAACCCTTAAAACTTATTACCACTTTTAATCTTTCAGTTATAATCGGTCCTACAAGATGAATGCCTTGAAATACTTATAATAGTTTACTACTTGTCAGAATGCTTTATAAATCCTTCTTCTGTATGTTTACCAATAAGTAGTCTTATATTTACCGAAACACAGTAAATATGCAAAGTATGCTGATCAATCCAGAATTGCATATGTGAAATGTAAAATAGTAAAGTAATGAAACATAACACATAAAACATGGATTTTTAATGTGGAAACTGTGTTAGGGGAAAAAACACTGGGACCGGTACCCAAAATTTTCACTCTTATGAAGTGAGCTCTGTTAGGAGCCAACCTTGTTAAGGGTTACAAATACACTCTTAGGTGTGACCTTGTTAGAGGATTTAAAAGATAGTTTTTCGCCTAGTATATGGAATCTAATGCTACCATCCTTGATCAAACACTCACTTGGCCTATCAATAGGTATCAGGCATATCCAATGCTACTTTCTATGATCAAACTTTTTGATACTCCTTGGGAAGTATCTCAATTACAAAAGACTTTTAAGTCCTACTTGATTAAGAGACTTGATGCTTCAATGGTTAAACTGAAACATTAATGATATGTTCACATATACAACTTAATTGCAGATTTTCAGATCTATTGTAAGTGCATTACCTTTCTGATCAATATAATCAATTCTATATCTTTTCTCCACAATGTTCTCCTCTATGATGTTGTCTCACTATTTGTCGGTGTCTACAGAATCTAGCTCTTTCTCCAGCTTGTTGACCAGGACTGAATGAAGACTTTCGTCTCCTCCAGATTTTCTTTACCATCTTTCCTCTTCTCTTGTTCACCTCACTCAATTTGTAATGAATTGGGTTTGTCTCTTTATAGACATGATTCACTATTTCTTGGCTTTCTTGATTCTTGGTGTGATCCATAATTCTTGCCAATTATATTTAAAGAAAACTCCAGTTTTATCTCTTAGAGATCTTCTTGCCAATTGGACAAAGAAACTTTAAATCCATTACTTATCCTCAGCTTTATCTAGTCGATTAAAATAATGATAAGTATCAGTTAAGTCTATTTATAGCTCTTGACAACTAAGCATTTTTTCATTTTTGAAC
Source organism: Thuja plicata (assembly GCA_018584345.1). Classification (NCBI taxonomy): domain Eukaryota; kingdom Viridiplantae; phylum Streptophyta; class Pinopsida; order Cupressales; family Cupressaceae; genus Thuja; species Thuja plicata. The sequence continues at coordinate 1,109,647 of MU223111.1, read as the reverse complement.
TCTCTATTCTATCAGTCAACACTTTAGTTAGTCATCATGATAATTAATTGTTCCGTCGGTGTGACTTTAGTTGTCATTGGGATCTTTGTCCTTGTTTTTTCTGTTGGGCAACACTATAATTCTGTCCATTAGGTTACTCTGTGTTTTGCTTGTCGGGCAACACTATGACTCTACTCGTCGGTAATGCTGTGCATTTTCTCATCGGGTATCACTGTGATTTTTCTATTTTACTCTATCCATCGGTGTATACAGTCACTTAGTGAATAATTGACTTATATGCATTACTGATAGCATAGCCTTTGATTCATCAATTCTTTGAAGTCTTTGGCAGTATGTCCATGACCATACAAATTATATCAAGTTGACATCAATGATAATACAATACATTAACTGATTTAATGCCTTGCATGATCATCAACTTAACATCTTCAAACATTCAATCAGTTACATGTCATCATTAATGTGCATGTATATCCTTTTTTATCTAATGGTGGGCATGTTCCCTTGATCCCAAAGTGCATCTATTATACTCATCATGGGCTAGTGAATAATTGACATCTGTCCTATTTGATCATTGATTCCTTTTATTTCTGTGAGACACAAGATATGATAAGATCTTATGGTGGGCATGATGCCGCTAAAGGAAGTTTCATGAGTTTTATTTCATTGCTTCATAGCACCTATATAACACATGGCATATGATGGGACCAGACCAGAGCTAAAGGGAAGGTTAAAGATTTGTCAGATCTCAGAGGATTTAATGGCTGGTGTGTTTCCACTATGCATAGGTGCTCAAAGATTATTCTTTGCAAAATCATGTTGTGGTCCCATGTGTCTTGTTTTGATCGTGGGTTTGGAAATTGTTGAGTAAATTTAAAGGTTGATTTGATCAAGAAGGATTTGACGGTATGTGTGATCCTGCCATGTGAAGTTGAAGCCTGTTTAATTCATGACTTGTTGATGTAGGTCCAGATCTGATCTTGGCTCATGGGTGTTTTAAAAGGAGATCAATGGTCATTTTAAAAGTTGAATAAAGGGTTTTCTCTTGGCCATCGATGGTGGTTTTTGTGCCAAGTGTAGCTGTTGTAATAGACTTTCAAAAATTTAAGTATATTTCTAAGGGTTTCCAAGTAGTGGCTCTGCATTTGATGTTGCAGGAGGGTAGATGGATAAGATTGACCTTTGAAATTGATAGGATGCAGTCATCTAATGTTGTCTGTACAAAAATTTGATTCTTTAGAGTGCATTTATGCAAAGAATATTTCCTTGGGGTTCCTGAATAGTGATTAATCTTTTTTTAACCCTATTTATGTTCCTTGTCTTTTCTGCCGAGAGGTCGGGTCTGTTCCCGGGACAGGTTATGATGCAAATCAGATTATTTTTGGATCTTTTGAAGAAAGATTAGTCAGTTGGAGAAAGAAGATAAGTGAAAATTAGATTTCAAGAGGGAAAGATGTCAAATGGATATCATTTCTAAGGTTTCCCTCTTCTATATATTTCCTTTCTTTTCTCTATTGTGGTGGTTCCCATTTCTCTATAAAAATTCAAGGCAGGTTCCAAGTGTGGTTCCTCTGTAAATGATTTTCCTTTTCTCTGCATATAGGATGTTCTTGATCTCTTTCTAGTTTCGGAGAAGAGCTTGAATTGTAATAGCTAGATTTATGAATGAAAATTCATTGTTGTTGTACTATTATCAAGTTATCTCCATTTTTATTTTTGAATCACATAGATTAAGGCATCAAGGGTGATTTGTTCTTGTCTATTGTAGATATGCAATAGAGTTATTTAAAGGATAACTATGGTTTGGGATTTTTTTTTAGATGTGTATGAGTTGGGGTATAAAGGATATGTCAAACTTGTCTTTCAGTGGATGTTGATTAATGTATTGTCTATTCTAGGGTTTCTTTCAAGGGGAGGGTTGAATACTTTGAATAGATAGTTGCATATTTGAACACATAGGTGGATTCACAAGTAGAAATCGAGTGACATGATAGGTTTGATGTAAGGAATTAGACATATTAGATTGTGTTGTCTTCTTTATTCATAAGCTTATTTTGCAATGTTATGTTTGAATCTGTTACCCATTTTTTTAAAAGCCTTTTTACCTATAGTCAAGTTTTTGTCTCTAACTGGAGAAAACAGAGGCCCTTTTTGGACTTCCATATATCTTTGGAAAGCTCTTTCTGAGATCTATCCAAATATGGAGGTTTCATCAAAAAACAAGTGGTTTTTGTTCTCTTTTTACCAGCCAAAGAGAGGGATTCTTTTCTGCACTTCGAAGCCTCCACAGTGTGCATCTAGACTCCATTTTTTGCTCACAAATAGGCATTGCAAAGATCTTGATGAGATCTTATCAGATCTGAGACTATTTTTTTGGAGAAATTGATTAGTTATTTTTCCATTCAATCTAAAGCTTTTCTTGCACTGTCTCTCCTTCTAGCTTCTTAGTTCGTACTAGGGTTTGGTATTTCACTTTGTGGGGGGTTTTTTTTCTTGTTTTCTATCATTTATCTCAGAAATCCATAACACTCAATAACACAAAAAAAAACCCTTATTCATCTTCTATCTAGTTTTGAAAGATAACTAATAATAAAAAATCAAGGAAGTGCAACAATGGTAGATTCAAAATTAGTTGAGCTTCTCACTCAACATAATTTCCATTTGTGGAAATCCCATATGACTAGGCTTCTCAATTCATGCTGGTTATGGTCTTGTTTGGATATTATTCAACCAGTTTTGACTCGTCCTTACGAGTTAATGCAGTACAAGAACATGATGGATGAGGCCATGGGTGTGATTTTGTTGCATGTTTCATAAAGTTTACTCTTTCACCTTGATAGTTGTGATACTCTTCTTGATATTTAGGATAACTTTAAGACTCTATTTGGCACATTCAATGAGTTCAGGGCACTTCAAATTGACGCAAAATTGACAACTTTGGGTCCTGAGTCATTTCCTTCTATTCAAGATTTCTTGATAAAATTCAAGTCTATCAGATCTTTTATACAGGGCTGTGACAAGAATAATTTAGATACAAAGTGTATTTACCTGATTCTTTCTAAGCTTCATGGTCCCTTTCATATATTTTCTTCTACCTTCCATTCCACCATGGATGCTTTGGGTCTGCGATTTACCATGCCTACATTTGATGTATTTCTGATCATTTGACTCATGAGCAAGAAAATTTATCTCATTTTGATTATCGCATAGGATCATAGAGCCATGCATTGGTATCTCATCGATCTTCAGGGAAGCAGGAGCAAAAATAAAATTCACCGACCACAGAGTCTAGGAAGGATATAAGTTCTCATCACTTCTTTGGCCTAGCTTCTCCTAAGGGAGAAAAATTGAAGACAGAAAGACCTAAGTGTGATTATTTTAAAAATCCCAATCATGATGAGTCTCATTTCTATAAGAAGAAGATACATGGATATGCAAAAAAAAATTCTGATTTGACAACTCTTCTTCAGAAGAGAAACATTGATATTCCTTCTTCTTCTTCTACTTCTCATGGGTCTTCTTCTTCTTCATCATTCCAAATAGATCACTAGGAAATAGGAAAGGGTCATGCATGATGTGAAACCTCTATTCCTCACTCTTTTAGATGGCTACTGGATTCAGGTGCTTCACACCATATGGCATCTTCTCATGATTTATTCTCTTCTTTTAAGGCTTCTCCTACCCCACACATTTTGATGGGGAATAAAATTTTTATGGCTATATGTGGGAAAGGTTCCATTGACATTGATGATGGTTCATTCCATGATGTAAGTATGTGTTCCATCTTTATCCTCTAACCTTCTCTCTATCTATCATATTACTCACAGTGGAACAAGGAAGACAGTTGAGTTCACATGAGATTCGGTGCACATCAAAGACAGTGAGACATACACTATTGTTGCAATAGGGATAGTTGATCATTCTTCCCACTTGTAATTTTTCTCTCATTTTGGTACACCATCTCCATTGTCGGAGAATATCTCTTCTTTTTCACAAGAGCCTATTGAGGCGAATTCGGGTCACTTGAACTTATGTGTTGTTCCTAAGACTAGTGTTTCAACTTTTCCACCTCCACCTCCTATTGATTTTTGATCTATTCAACATGATTCCTCTTCAACATTACCTGGCATCATTGCTCCATGCATCAAGCCACCTAGTCTAGTTGTGGAGGACATATCAGAGGACTTTCATCTCCTCTTAGATGATAGATTCAATACATCTATTGGCCCACCTTCATTGGAGATTCCATTACATGTGTCTCATGCATTCTCTTTTGAGCATCAACTAGGCCTTCCAGTTTCCCCTAACATTGAGAGGTTTCCTCTTCTTTATCCAGTTCCTTTGTTTCTTCCGCATTGGATCCACATTGGTCCAAGCATTGACATAGGGGTTCTATGATTCTAGGGGGCTTTGGATTCTCAATCCTCTCTCATGGGGGGGTTGGTTGTACTTATGGTTTTGAGAGAGTCTCTTGAGCTATTTCATTTTAGCATGATTTTTCCATCTCTTTTTGGAGTAGAGTTTTTCCCATGTGGGTTTCTCTATTTCTCCACTTTACATAGATTTGGTTGTGATTGGNTCAGAAGTTATTTCTAGGTTTTAGCTTCTCCCTAAGTTTATCTTAGGGTGGGGGGGGGGTGGGGGGAGGGGGTGTTAGAGTAATAAGTTAGTTCATTTATTAATTAAATCATTTTGATTTAATTATTAAAGTCACTTACTATCTCTAGTTTACTTGAGCTAAACTTTAGGCATGTAATAACTAATTCTTTATTAATTATTATCATGCAACCTAGGTTTCTCCCCTTTCAGGGTTTTGATCACCTTTATAAGGTTTTTATGTCTTTTTAATTATCATTTCCCTCTCTAAATGAATATTTCATCTTTCAGGCCCTTCTGAGTTGTATCTTCATTCTTTTCTTTTGTAATAGGTTATTTGCATACAGTGGATATTGGTGATAGAATTTTATGAATTCTAACAAATAATGTATCCTATGAAATGGATGAGGGGGGAAGAATGAGATAGGTATTAATGTGAAATTGATTTTTATGTAATATGAATTGAACTCTACATGTTCAAAATTTTAGCAATATATCTTGACATTGCACATTGACATAGAGTAGATAAAAATAACCCAAAAGAGTTGTAGTTGGTTACAACTTATTTGTTGCCATTTTTTCTTCTAACTTATTACAACTTGTCCCTCCAAATTAGTAGTCGCTTACAAATCAATTTTAATTTATCTAACTAAAATAATTTATAGCAATTCTTGAAAGCTACATATTTTGAAACTTCTAACAAAATGTGGGTCTCATCATGACAATAGAAAGAAAGAGATCTGGTGCATGAGCACCTAGGCTAGCCTCCATGTTTGTTCATTTTGGCTTGTACTTGACATTAGCCAAGTCAAGATAGGTTAGTTTTAATTTGACCTTAGGAGGTCTTAGCAATGTAGGCTAAGTGAGTTAGTCATTAGGACTAAGGTCACGTCAATAGCCATTGTTTGTAGTTTTTAAATTCTTAGGCTTAGTTGTTAGTTGATGGATTGGAGTCTTGATTGTGTCCTAATATCATAAATGAGGACATAGAGATTTCATAGGGTCTTTAATGATCTTGGATCCTTGAAATAGAAAGGATATAGGTCCTAAAATGTAGGGAGGAGGCATAATTGAAAAGATGCCAAAAGTTGCTATTTTGTTGTCATGACAACATTTGCAATAATTGCAAATGTTGCATGCAATATGGTTACATCAGATTCTCCTTGAAAATAGGAGTGGGGAATCAACCAAAAAGGCCCTAAAATGGTGGAAGAAGGAATATAGTGTATGAGAGACTCAAATCATGAAGTTAGTGTATTGATTGTAACATTTGGAGAAGAGCAATACAGTCTGCAATTTTGTGTTTCCAGAAATCTCAAGAATTTCCTTGTGACAGTCATTCTTTATGGATTGAAAGCATCAAAGTAATGGTTGTTTTGTGTTATTAGGAGTGTTCAGAATGTTTCTCATTCAGTGACTAAGTTTCTTTGAGGTCGTTTAAGGTCTAGTTTAAATTGTTTTGTGTTTAAGTAGTTCACTGGTCCTGTCCTGATCAGTCAGTCTAGATATGACTCCCCCATGAAATATAACCATGGGAAACTTCCAAGGGTAGATGGAAATGTTAGGGGAGTCAGTAGTGTACATAGTTTTAGAGTTAGGAGTCAGGGAAAGGGAAGTAGCTATTTTTAGAACCAAGCCCTAGGTGAGCATGCATTGTCTGGTTAGTGGTTTGGTGGAGAAATAGTGAGGTTTCATGAGTAGAGGAAGAAGGTACAGTATGGTCCAAGTACATGTACAATTAGGGTTTAGTGTCACCTTGACATGATAGGTTGGTTGAGTTCATGCCAATCAGTGATGACAAGTTCTGGATGAGTTTTTATTAAATTTGCAGACTATCCTAGTTTTTTGACCTATTAGCCCTATAAGACGTAGTTTGTAGGAACGCTATGTACGGAGGGATTCTGAACCTAAAACCTTAAAAATATCTTGTAAGGTGATAAAGGCTATCTAGATATGGTCTTATATTTTCAAGTTATTTGGGAAAGTTTGAAGTTAAGTGGGAAAAACACCCTGGAAAAGGCTACAAAGAATAAGGCCTCCTTAGGCCAAAAGTGTGAACTCGATTGCAAAGAGTGAAGAGATCCCTCAAGATGGATTCCAAATTGATCAAATGTGATGTCTACATGTTGATGGACACCCCTGAAAATGAATCAAGAATGTTAGAGTGAAAATTGGCATTTAGACTCTTCTAAGTGTGAGTAGGAGAAGTGGAGAAGTGAAGTAATCATAGTGTGTTAGTCTTTCAAAGGGTGAAGAGAAAGTGGAGACTCTTAGAGAAGAGTAGGATTAGGAATTAGTTAATGATTTAAGCCTAATAAGGACCTAGAGGATATTATGATCCTTGAAGAAGACAAAGAAGATCTTCTTAGTAGATTGTGCAAGCAAACCCATTGGAACACTTACATCATATTGGTATTAGAGCTTGATTAAAGATCAGGCTTGTGGTGGATGTTTCAGCCTACTGAATCAATGGGAGAGAATACACTTGGAGCATCAAAAAAAGAAAAAGTCATGGTGACTAATGCTGAGTTATAAAAAAAGGTGGAAGAACAAGAAGAAGAAGACAACAAGTCATTAAGAGAAAGATTGTCTCAAATGGAGCAACTCTTGGGAGAAGTCCAAGACAAAGCTGAAAAAGATGAAGGATAAGATTGACCAAAAAGAAGAATATGAAGAAAGGGAGAAAGGAGTGGATATATAAGAAGAAGCTCAAACCCCTAACCATGTCAGTGACCAAGAACCCTTCTTAAAGGCATTAAAGGGTTTGAGTGGTAAAGCCTTAAAGGGTGTGCCACTATTTAGTGGACAAATTGATCCAGATTCAGTAGTGGAATTGACAGACAACATAGAGAACCATTTTGAATGTGAGGGTATCACAGAGGCCCAAAAAGTGAATGTGGCCAAGTCAAGATTGAGAGGTTCAGCTCTCACATGGTGGAATTTTGTTCAAACTGGAAGAGAGAAAGAAGGAAAGAGTCCTATAGCCACATGGAAGGGCATGGTGACTAAGATGAAGATGAACTATTTTACTGATGATTATGAAGTATAGCTACATAGGAGGAGACATAATCTTAGACAAAAATAATTAAATGTCCAAGACTACACTGAAGAGTTCCAAAAGTTGTGCCTACGGTCATAAGTGGTTGAAGATGAAAGCACCAAGCTAGCTAGGTATATGAATGGACTTAAATGGTCCATTCAAGAAAACATGAGTCTAGTGAACTTCAAAACCATCCGTCAATGCTATCAAATGTCCTTGAAGATAGAAGAAAAAGGCAAGAGGAAGCCAGAGCAAAGTTCTAAAGGAAGAGGTAGAGGAAGAGATAGTAGAGGACAAAGAGGTGGATATGGTGGGAGGAGTTCAGAATCAAGGACACAAGGAGAAGTAAAATACAATAAGTAGAAAGAAGCAAGTTCCAGTAGAGGTGGTAGAGGAAGGAACTCCAATTTCAAAGGTAGAAGTGGTGGACAAGGAAGAGGCAATTACTTTGCCAATATGAAATGTTACCATTGTAATCAAATGGGACACCCTACCTATAGGTGTCCAAAGAAGAGTAGTACTTCTCAAGGAGGTGAAAAGAGGACTAATCTGGTCAAGGAAGACACAAGTGCAGCTGATAAACACCTTCAGGTGCCATTAAACTTAGAGGAAGGTGAGAACCTCATGATGAGGAGAACATTGATCAAGGAGCCAAGCCAAAGGAGCTGTTTGTTTAGGATCAAATGTATGGTGATGGGTAAAGTATGTAGGGTTATCATAGACTTAGGGTCTACTGATAATATTGTATCAGAGGAAGTAGTCAGCAAGTTAGGCATGACAAGGGCACCTCATACTCAACCCTACAAGGTAACATGGCTCAATAAGGGACAACATGTCTTAGTGAATGAGAAAGCATGGGTGGAGTTCTCTATAGGGAGATATAAGGAAAAGGTACTATGTGATGTACTACCCATGGATGCATGTCACCTGCTCCTAGGTAGACCATGGCAATTTGAATGCCAAGCTATCCATGATGGAGTGAAGAACTCCTATACTTTCAAGAAGGATAACATGACTTTCAAAATTCAGTCATTGTTAGAAGATGTAGAGGTGAAGATAGCTGGTCCCAATGTACTAATGGTGAGTGAGAAAGAATTCTTGGAGGCCATTGAAGAAGGAGAAGGAGTTGGTTTTTCTCTAGTTTTGAAGCCCAAGGAAGAGGAAGACAAAATAGTGAAGAGGACAGAGCTACCACAAGAGATACAAGAAATTTTGCAAAAGTATGAAGGCATTGTAAGTGATGGACAACCATCAACCTTACCCCCTATAAGACCCATAAGCCATAAGATTGACCTTATTCCTAGAGCTACCCTACCCAATAAGGCAGCTTACAAGATGACCCCTCAACAAAATGAGGAAATAGCTAGGCAAATTCAAGAGTTACTAGAACAGGGTCTTATAAGGAAAAGTATTAGTCCTTGTGCTGTACCCACAGTCATAGCCCCTAAGAAAGGATGTAATTGGAGATTATGTACTGACTCCAGATCCATAAATAGGATCACTATCAGATATAGGTTCTCTATCCCTAGGATAGAAGACTTGATGGATTGTTTAGGAGGTGCAAGGTACTTCACCAAGATAGATTTAAAAAGTGGCTATCACCATATAAGGGTGAATGAAGGAGATGAGTGGAAGATAGCCTTCAAGGGCACTGAAGGGATGTATGAATGGCTAGTCATGCCATTTGTCTTATCAAATGCTCCATCAACTTTTATGAGGTTGATGAATGAAGTACTTAAAGACCACATTGGCAAGTTTGTAGTGGTATACTTGGATGATATAATCATCTTTAGTAAGACAAGAGAGGAACACCTCAAGAATGTGGAATTAGTACTTAAGAGGCTATAGGAAGAGAAATTAATGATTAACTTGGAGAAATGTGAGTTCATCAAAATAGAGCTAGTGTACCTATGATTTTTTCTATCTCATGGTAATCTAAAAATGGACAAGTGTAAGGTAGAAGCCATTATGAATTGGCCCACTCCAAGGATAGCAATAGAGGTAAGGAGTTTTCATGGCCTTGCTCAGTATTATAGGAAGTTCATAAGACAATTTAGTGCTATTTGTGCTCCTATGTTGGACACAATCAAAGGAGGAACAAAGACCAAGTTTATGTGGAATGAACAAGCCAACAAGAGTTTTGAGTTGCTGAAGGAAAAGATTGCTACCCAACTAGTGTTAGTCTTTCCAAGCTTTGAGAAGCTTTTCAAAATTGAATGTGATGCAAGAAACATAGCTATTGGGTCTGTCCTAAGCCAAGAGGGTAGACTAGTAGGATTTCATTATGATAAGTTGAGTGAAGCAAAGAAGAAATATTCTTCTTATGACCTTGAGTTGTATGCATTGGTTCAATCCATGAGAAAGTGGAGGCACTACTTGCCGCCCAAGGAGTTAATTGTTTATTCAGATAATCAAGCCTTAAGTTTTTTGAATTCTCAAGAGAATTTGAGCCACAAGCACATGAAGTGGGTTGAGTACCTACAAGCTTACACCTTTAACATCAAACATAATAAAGGTTTCCTCAATAAAGTTGTTGATGCATTGTCAAGAAGAGCTCTTACCATCCAAGAGATTTAGTTGAAGAGCATGGGAATAGATCACTTCAAGGATCTATATGCTGAAGATGAGGACTTTGCAAACATCTACAAGGTATGAGCTGAATACAAGAACCATTTCCTTAGTGAGTATGTTGAATATACTTTTCAAAGTAACCTTTTGTTTAAAGGCAATAAGCTATGTGTCCCTAGAGGTTCCATTACAGATAACATGATTCAAGAGAAGCACAATGGTGCATTGAGTGGTCACTTTGGGATCACAAAGACACAAGAAATAGTTCAAAGGTTCTACTATTGGCTGAGGATGAATATTGATGTCAAGAGGTATGTAGAGAGTTGTATTGTGTGTCAAAGAGCCAAGGGTACTTCCTCAAATGCTGGCCTTTATCAGCCCCTACCTATTCCTACTAGACCATGGGATTTCTTAAGCATGGATTTTGTAGTTGGGTTAACCAAAAAAAGATAAGGTATGGATTGTGTGTATGTAGTTGTGGATAGGTTTAGCAAAATGGCTCACTTTGTGCCATGCAAGACCACTAATGATGCCAGCCAAATAACATCTCTATTCTTCAAAGAGATAGTAAGAATCCATGGGTTACCTCAGAGCATTGTGTCTGATAGAGAGACCAAATTTATGAGTCATTTTTGGAAGACTCTTTGGCAAAGAATAGGCACTAATTTATCCTTTGGATATGCCTACCATCCTCAAACTGATGGATAGACCAAAGTGGTGAATAAAAGCCTTGGAAATCTACTGAGATGCTTGATAAAGGAGTACGAACAACAATGGGATCAATTGATTGGACATGTTGAGTATGCCTACATTGACACCATCAATAGGTCAACAGGGAAGAGCCCCTTTGAGTTAATGTATGGGTTAAATCCTAGAGGAGTCTATGAGTTGATAGACTTGAAGGATGGAGTGAAAGAAAGAGGATATGCAGATAATTTTTCTCAAGCCATGCAAAAGATACATGATACAGTTTGGAAAACCTTGACAGAGAACACCTTAAAACATAAGGCAAAGGTTGATGAAAGTAGGAGGACAGTTGAGTTTAATGTGGGTGACATGGTTATGGTACATCTCAACAAGTCTAGACTTCAGAAGGGAGTCCCTCACAAGTTTTAGATGAGAAGGATAGGCCCTTGTCCTATCTTGGCTAAGTATGGTGATAATGCTTTCAAAGTAGAACTCATAGAAGACAGTGGACTATCACCTATCTTCAAAATTTTTGACATAGCCCACTACAAAGGAACAAAGAAAGACTTGGATTAGAGTCTTCAAGAAGTCATCAGAGACGTGGAGGAGCTACAATTACCATATGATATAGTCACAAGAGCTGACAACATACTGGATACAAGAATCTACAAGAGGACTAGAAAAAAAGAGTATAAAGAGAACTTGATCAAAAGACATGATAAAAAAAATGTAGATGTAGTATGGGTCAAAGAATCAGAGTTAAAGAAGCTAGGTATTGATCCAAGCATCATGAATCCAAGGGTGGATTGATCTTTTTGTTTTGGGGAGGATGGTGCAGGAGAACCTAGGCTAGCCTCCATGTTTGTTCATTTTGGCTTGTACTTGACATTAGCCAAGTTAAGATAGGTTAGTTGTAATTTGACCTTAGGAGGTCTTAACAATGTAGGCTAAGTGAGTTAGTCATTAGGACTAAGGTCACATCAATAGCCATTGTTTGTAGTTTTTAAATTCTTAGGCTTAGTTGTTAGTTGATGGATTGGAGTCTTGAATGTGTCCGAATGTCATAAATGAGGACATAGAGATGCCATAGGGTCTTTAGTGATATTGGATCCTCAAAATAGAGAGGATAGAGGTCCTAAAATGTAGGGAGGAGGCATAATTGAAAAGATGCCAAAAGTTGCTATTTTGTTGTCATGACAACATTTGCAATAATTGCAAATGTTGCATGCAATATGGTTACATCGGATTCTCCTTGAAAATAGGAGTGGGGAATCGACCAAAAAGGCCCTAAAATGGTGGAAGAAGGAATATAGTGTATGAGAGACTTGAATCATGAAGCTAGTGGATTGATTGTAACATTTGGAGAAGAGCAATACAGTCTGCAATTTTGTGTTTCCAGAAATCTTGAGCATTTCTTTGTGACAGTCATAATTTATGGATTGAAAGCTTCAAAGTAATGGTTTTTTTGTGTTTTTAGGAGTGTTTGGAATGTTTCTCATTCAGTGACCAAGTTTCTTTGAGGTATTTTAAGTTCTAGTTTAAATTGTTTTGTGTTTAAGTAGTTCACTGGTCCTCTCCTGACCATTCAGTCTAGATATGACTCCCCCATGAAATCTAACCATGGGAAACTTACAAGGGTACATGGAAATGTTAGGGGAGTTAGTAGTGTACATATTTGTAGAGTTAGGAGTTAGGGAAAGACAAGTAGCTATTTTTAGAACCAAGCCCTAGGCGAGCATGCACTGTCTGATTAGTGGTTTGGTGGAGAAATAGTGAGCTTTCATGAGCAGGGGAAGAAGGTACAATACGGTCCAAGTACATGTAAAGTTAGGGTTTAGTGTCACCTTGACATGATAGGTTGGTTGAGTTCATGCCAATCAGTGAAGACAAGTTTTGGATGAGTTTTTCTTAAAGTTGCAGACTGTCCTAGTTTTTAGGCCTATTAGCCCTATAAGACCTATTTTGTAGGAACCCTCTGTACAGAGGGATTCTGAACCTAAAAACTTAAAAATGTCTTGTAAGGTGATAAAGGGTATCTAGATATGGTCTGATATTTTCAAGTTCTTTGGGAAAGTTTGAAGTTAAGTGGGAAAAACACCCTGGAAAAGGCTATAAGGAATTAGGCCTCCTTAGGCCAAAAGTGTGAACTCGATTGCAAAGAGTGAAGAGATCCCTCTAGATGGATTCCAGATTGATCAAATGTGATTTCTAAATGTTGATGGACACCCCTGCAAATGAATCAAGAATTTAAGAGTGAAAATTGGCATTTAAACTCTTTTAAGTGTGAGTTGGAGAAGTGTAGAAGTGAAGTAATCATAGGGTGTTAGTCTTTCAAAGGGTGAAGCACAAGTGGAGACTCTTAGAGAAGAGTAGGATTAGGAATTAGTTAATTATTTAAGCATAATAAGGACCTAGAGGAGATTAGGATCCTTGAAGAAGACAAAGAAGATCTTCTTAGTAGATTGTGCAAGCAAACCCATTGGAACACTTACATCAAGATCATAGTTGGCATTACATCATGATAAAACATGTTATGAAGAAACAACATCCTATTATACTTGTAAAGGAGAAAATATGGAGATTTTCTCATAAAAGTGTCACTATGTACATATTCTCTACTTACATTTAATTGTATATTGAGAAGGGGTGTAAATCTGGAAATGATTGCAAAGCAAAATAGAATAAAATACTTATATATGAAAAAGAACCTGCTAAAAACCCCATCAGACGGTCTCAAAAATTGTTGATTTCTACTCTCCTAATGCGAAACTACAAGATCTACAAAACCCAGAAATCATTTTCCATTTTGACATAGTTCTGATTTGTACCCTCAAGTCAATGTCGAAATTGGCCAGAATTTCTGATTGCACCCTAGGGCAGAATCGACCTAAAAAGTCTCAGACATAAATTCTATTTTCAGATCCTGGAAGTTTTCCAAAAAGGGTATCTGAATCTCCATCTCAATGTGTTGTTCTAAACCTATGCCTACAAGAAAAATGGTTTGTTTGTTGGGGGGAGGGGTTTGCCTTGGTCAAACCCCGGTTTTGGAATTAACCTCAAATATGTAATTGAAATTGTAGGAATAAACAAAGTAAATGAAACAATTCTCCTTGCTCATGTAAAAATTCCTTGTGGAGGATTCCAATCCTTGAACCCACAAGTATGGATGAAAAAAATGTATGTAGAATGTAGGATGCCTTCAGTCAATTGATTGTAGATCTTCAACACCAATCTTGAATGGATCTTGAAATAGGAAGAAGCTTGGAGGAATGTGGATGGAGAAATATTCAACAAGAGGGCTCCATAGAGCTTGAATCCTTCAATGGATACCAATGGATCTCCTTGATAAAGTGAATGCTTGAGAGTAGATAATTTCTTCAATGGATTATTTCTTACTTCAAGTGCCTTATGATTTCATGGTTAGAGAAAATGAGAGGAGAAGGCTTCCTTATATACTAATCTAGGGCACAATCTTCTAGAGAGGCCTACATAGGAAAATTAAATTCCCATTACACTTATACCGAAATTCCCATTATAATTATACCCTTAGAAGTGGACCTATATTAAATATAATTTAAGATTCATCATTTCAAAACCAAAAATAGCTGACCCGGAAGCAGGAATTAAACTTTTCTGAAGCCCGAGATCTGAAAATCTTGGAAATCTGGAATTTGGACAAAAAGTTAGAAAAAGGTCAAGTGTGACCTAGGTCAAGGTTGAGGTCAACCTTGACCTAGGTCAAGGTGGAGGTCAACCTTGACCTAGGTCAAGGGCGAGGTCGACCTTGACTTAGAAAGGTCAATTTTGACCCTGAGGTCAAAATTCTTAGTTTCTAGTTTAGGGTGTCAAAAACATGCTGGAAAAGTGGGAAATGGGGTAGAATAGGGGAAAAAGACAGATCCAAGTCAAAGACCCATACAAGGTTCTTGACGTGACCCCAAACCACTTACTCAGAAGGCTAAACCATTCTATAATGGAAGTGCTTCCATTTTCTGACTATACATTTAGCTCCCACTTTAGCAAGAGTATGGACTCAATACAAACTCTTGGTAAAGGAGACCATGAAGAACATATAATATTATTAAAATCAAAAGAGACAAAGGAATCCTTAAGCCCCTAGGGACTTAAGCCTTTATCAACCCTAAGATCATGATAAGAGAGCCATCACCGATTAAAGAGAAAAAGAGAGAGGGTGTGATTAGCTCGCCCAGTAAGATGTGTGTATCTCACTGTGAACCACAAAAAGGATAGGATGCCCCATCAAGAAAGAACTTGATAGTCACCCCCATAAATTTGTGTGCCTTTTGGTGGCTTTGTGCATGTATGTTGTGCATCTTGTGATAGCTTTTATGAAGTACCCATGGATCCATATCCTTATATCACCATGGAATACATTTGTAAAATGTGTATCTCTTCAGGATTTAGCAACTTATGTGCATTACCTTCCAAGGATTTAGCATATTTAATTGTAATTGAATGCGTATCTCTTTAATATTTAGCAACTTATGTGCATTACCTTCAGAGGATTTAGCATGTTGCAATACAAAATGTTAGAACAAAAATCCATAATATAGAACGAGGGAGGCCGTATATATGCCCCCCTCCTTAAGATGGAAAAATACATACTATTTTGACATGTTAAGGAAAGAAAAGAACAAGGATAATGCCTTCTTCAACAACAAGATAATATCCATAGACAACATCCAGTCCAAGCCAAGAAGGTCACAGCTCCTATGAGGCCATGGAAGGGACGAATGCAAAGAGATATCCTGCAAGAAGTGAGAAAGTAACCCTTATGAGGGATAGCACACTATTCAGTTTCCAAGGTGAGAGATTTATCAACCATGGAAACCCAATGTCAAAAAACAAAATAGGTTATGATCAAGGACATAGATCCTCAATGTAAACTAAAATATTCATGTATGATTGGATATCACCTAATAGATAGATACTTCTTAACCAAGGAAAAAATGGATCCTGGAAAGACAGAAAATAAGGAGATGGCATCCTTTCCCCTCAATCGTAGGAACAAGGATGAAAGGGGACCTATTATATCACTCACAACACTATGCAAGACAACAAGCCCCCAAATATTAGGCTATCATTGTTTACATAATGTGGAGTTTCATAATAGGAACATAAATGTTATTTAGAGAAAATATAATTTAAATACAACTCATTGCCACATGATATATAAATAAATTTACTATCAATGAGTTGCCTAATCTTATAATGTAAAACATGAAATTCATTAGTAGAGTGTTCATGAAATCTATGATACAAACAAAAAGGAAGAGTCTTCAAGTGTGGACTACATTTCTTTTTGCGTTTAGGTCTAGTAATCATCTTAGCACAAAGGAGTTTAGGCAAAATATCTTCTTGGTCAAATTCCTTGATAGGTTCATCATGTTTTGAAGTGTTATTTGAGATGTTGGTAACATTGATGTGTTTTTGAGGATTAAATTTCAATCCGTAAGAATGCTCATGCCCCCCATTCTGTAAGGGCATTTGAATTCCCTATTTATGCTTACCACATCCTTGACCATGGAATCCTTGTTTAACTAGTAAATGATAACCAGGACCATAAAAATAAGGCATATCAGAAGGAGTCAATGGAACTTCAGTAGTCACTATGTCATTAATAGTAGGTTTGACAAATTCATAGTGGGTAGAAGTAGTGACAAATTTATTACGAAGGGAATTAGAAGTAGAAGAAAAAGCTTGTTGTTCAAAATCTCTTTGTTGCTTCATAAAATCAAGATCAGAAACCTTATACTCTCTAATAAAGGTAGGATTAAAATTCAAGGTTCCCCAATCATGTTAAGGAAGAGAATTAGAGGAAGAAGGATTACTATTAGGAATAGGAGTATTGTGGGTTTGAATATTCAAACTAGGATTTGGTGCATCATCCGCATGAAGTGTATACACCATGTTGTTGTGAATAAACTTGACTTTACAGTGAAGGGTGGAAGGAACAACATGCATCTCATGCAACCAAGGTCTACCCAAAAGGAAGTTATAATTAAGAGGTCTAGGCATAACATGAATAGGTGTATTGAGAATAACTTGACCAACCTTAGTAGGTAGTGTAATAATGCCCAAAGTTTTCTTTGCGATATTATCAAATCCATGAATACGAATATTATCCAGTTGAATATTTGAAAGATTGACT
This sequence comes from Thuja plicata, assembly GCA_018584345.1. Classification (NCBI taxonomy): domain Eukaryota; kingdom Viridiplantae; phylum Streptophyta; class Pinopsida; order Cupressales; family Cupressaceae; genus Thuja; species Thuja plicata. The sequence continues at coordinate 1,092,584 of MU223111.1, read as the reverse complement.
TTAATCGCTTTGATCATGTCCATGCTAAAAATATTAAGCCCAGATCCATTATCAATCAAGGTCCTATGAATGATACTCTTATTGATAGTAACAACAACCATAAGGGCATCATATTGATTTTGTATTTCTTTAGAAGGTAAATCCTTTTGAGTAAATACAATGTCAGGAGGACCCGGGGTAGCATGCATGTATTGTAAGAAAGAATTGATGTTCTCTTGATTAGGAGGTGGAGTGGAAAGAGTTTCCAGAGATTTCTTCAAGGCTTCATGGTAGGTAAGTGAAGTTTGAAGAATGTCCCATAAAGAAATCTTGGCAGGGGTATTGCGCAATTGGTTTATTAAATCATACTCCTTTCTAGGAAGATGGGGTGGAGGTGGATGAATGGCTTGAGAAGGTGGTAAAGATGTAGGAACCACTAGATTAGGTTGAGGTTTATTCCTTATATGATAAGCATGTGAAATAGAATCCATGTTATCAAATAAATCCAAAGGATCTTTATGTTTACCCTTTATAGTAATGCGAGGACAACCTTTAATAGTCAATAAGGGTTTTGTACAAACCATGTTAGTTGTCTCAAAACTACAAATAGATTCACAAGAAGGAAGAAAAGAAGACATCCTAGGAGGAGATGTGGTATGATCTTGATTCTCCATAAGATCATCACTAAAAGGGAGAGCATGAAGGGAATTCATATCATTCTCAGCTAATGTCTCATCACTAGAAGGAATCACAAATGGAGGTAAAGTATATATAATGTCTTCTTCTTTCTCTAAAATGTCTACATAAGGAGAGCGTGTTTTAGAAAAAGAGTCACCATAATGTATTAATATGTCATCCATTAATAAATCACCCTCTTGTATCAAAGAATCTTCACAAGAAGGGGATAAATCAATGTCTTTATCCAAGGGTTCATCCCAAAAAGTAGAATCATCCACAATGGCTTCATGAGGAAGAGAGTAATCAACATCCAAATCCAAAGGTTCATCCCAAATAGGAGGATTATCA
>MU223111.1:1076752-1091529 GCA_018584345.1 Thuja plicata | reverse complement strand
AATCCAAAGGTTCATCCCAAATAGGAGGATTATCATCCCTATCAATAAAGCACATTGTAGGAGTGCCATAAATCACTAAAGCTTGATCCCTAAAGGGGAAAGAAGGTAAATTATATTCTAAAGTAGGTTCATAGAAAAGACATATACTAGGAGAAGAATTAACATCAATCCTTAACTCATCTCTATGGTAAAGGTCAATTAAAGAGTTTGTAGAGGAGGATAAAATAGGAATAGGATCAATGGAGATATTATTCAAACAATTTTAATCCTCACTTCCATGTACCTCATTAGGGGATCTATCCTCTTTTGCAACAAAAGTATCATCAAAGTATTCAAACAAAAATCATACATGTTGAACACAAAGTAACATTACAAGCGTGAAAAATGTAAATTTTTTTATATTTTTAAAGAAATTTGTGATTTTTAATTTTTGATATATGAATGCAAGAGAATAAAATAAATCTACTTTTAAATGCATGTAAGATCTAACACAAGATGCAATTCTAACACCAAAAACAAAGTGTTGTCTATCGTGGGTTCACCAAAATGTAAAGTAGAAAAATATGGATAGGGTTTAGACTAATGTTGGTTTGCTCATAAAAGTGACCCTATGCACATATTATCTATTTAAATTTAATTGTATATTGAGAAGGGGTGTAAATCTGGAAATGATTGCAAGGGAAAATGGAATAAAATACTTACCTCAGAAAAAGAACTTGCTAGAAACCCTGTCAGACAGTCTCAAAAACTATTGATTTCCACACTCTTGAACTAAAACTGCGAGATCTACAAAACCTAGAAATTTTTTTCCATTCTAACACAGTTCTGATTTGTACCCTACAGTCAATGTCGACAATGGTGAGAATTTCCGATTGCTCCCTAGTGCAGAATTGACCTAAAAAGTCTCAGACTGAAATTCTATTTTTGGATCCCAAAAGTTTTCCAAAAAGGGTATCCGAATCTCTGTCCCAATCTACTATTTTAAACTTGTGCTTGCAAGAAATTTTTTTTTTTTGTTGGGGGGATGTGTTTGCCTTGGTCAAACCCTGGTTTTGAAATTAACCTCAAATATGTAATTGAAATTGCAGGAATAAACAAAGTAAATGAAACAATTCACCTTGTTCATGTAAAAAGTCCCTGTGGAGGATTTGAATCCCTAAACCCACAAGTATGGATGCACCAAATGGATATAGAATGTAGAATGTAGGATCTCTTCAATAAATTTCTTATAGATCTTCAACACCAATCTTGAATGGATCTTGGAATAGGAAGAAGCTTGGAGGAATATGGATGGAGAAATCTTCAACAAGTGGGCTCCATAGAGATTTAATCCTTGAATGGCTACCAATGGATCTCCTTAATGAAGTGAGTTCTTGAGAAATGTTTGAATGCTTGAGAGTGGATACTTGCTTCAATGGATTATTGCTTGCTTCAAATGCCTTATAATTTCATGGTTAGAGAAAATGAGAGGAGAAGGCTTCCTTATATACCAATCTAGGGCACAATCTTCTAGAGAGGCCTACGTAGGAGAATTAAATTACCATTAGACCTATACCCTTAAAAGTGGACCTATATTAAATATGATTTAAGAGTCATCGTTTCAAAACCAGAAACAGTCAACCCGAAAGAAGGAATTAAACTTTTTTGGAGCCCGAGATCCAGAAATCTTGGAAATCTGGAATCTGGACAAAAAGTTAGAAAAAGGTCTATTGTGACCTAGGTCAAGTTGAGGTCGACCTTGACCTAGGTCAAGGGTGAGGTTAACCTTGACCCAGAAAGATTGATTTTGACCCTGAGGTCAGAAATCTTAGTTTCCAGTTTAGGGTGTCAAAAACAGGTTGGAAAAGTGGGAAATGGGGAAGAATAGGGGAAAAAGCCAGATCCAAGTCAGAGACCCATTCAAGGTGTTTGACATGACCCTAAACCACTTACTCAAAAGGTTAAACTAGTCTATAATGGAAGTTATTCCATTTTATGACTATACAATACTTTACAACTATTGTTAGTGGTGACACCTATAGAGAGATCATAATACAGCTTTGACTATAAACTTTAATTAATTGAAAATAAATAAATAAATAATCCCCAATACTGATTTGTATAAAAAACTATCATAGTTATGTCCCATTCCAAGCTTTAATTAATAAGAAGTTAGTAGCACCGATTTGCAATAGGGGAAATCAATCAATTACTACTAAGAAATTGTAGGATAGAAAATATGTATATATATGTAAGGGGTGTAAGATAAGAAATCTGGTATGGAATTGATGATTGGATATATGTGTATTGATTAATTCTCTTTATATTTGAAAGGTTTGGGGAAGGTAAGATTCTCCTCCTAGCCCCTAATTTCACAAAGGAAAGATCCACATTGATAAACCATAAGAAAATGGTCAATGCACAAATGCATGAATCAATCAAAAATAAGAAGAAAGAAGAAAACCTTACATTCCCAGTTTATGTGGAAAGAGGTGTGTAATAGATATGGAAAGATTAAAACCTTAATTGAAATGAATTGAAGATAAATACTAACCTCAAAGTATAGAAGATCTGGAAATTGTTGTTTTCTGGTGTCTGTATCAGGTTTCTAGAAATTTTGCAACCAGATCTGGAACAGAAACACAGAGATGGAGAAAACCCAGAAATATTTTTCCTTTTTGTGCCAGGTCAACCTTAACCTAGATGCAGGTCAACCTTGACGTGCATTGCTCTGATGGAAATTCTGTTCATGAGTCCCGAAAGTTGGCCAAAAAGGGTATCTGAATCTTCTCTATAATTCACTATCATGTTCCTTTACCTACAAAAAATATGGTTTTGTTTGTTGGAGGGAGGGTTTTACCTTGGTCAAACCCCATTTTTTGAATTAACCTTAAATTGGAATTGAAATTGCAGTAATAAACAAAGTAAATAAAATAATTCACCTTTCTTATGTTGAAACCCTTGTCGAGGATTCAAATCCTTGGATCCACAAGTATGGATGCGCCAAATGAATGAAGAATGTAGGATATAGAATGTAGGATGTCTCAAATCAATTGCCTTTAGATCTTCAACACCAATCTTGAATGGATCTTTGAATAGGAAGAAGCTTGAAACGATGTGGGTGGAGAAATCTTAAACAAGAGGGCTCCATAGTGCTTGAATCCTTCAATGGCTACCAATGGATCTCCTTAATGAATTGAATGCTTGAATTTTTTTGATAGATCATGCATAGATTATCCTTCAATCAATTTCTTTTATCTTCTTATGTCTTAGAGAAAATGAGAGGAGAAGGCTTCCTTATATACAAGTCTAGGGAACAAACTTCTAGAGAGGCCGATATGGGAGAATTAAATTCCAATTAGGCCTATACCCCTAGAAGTGCTCCTACATTAAATATATTTTTAAGAGTCATTACTTTGGAGTGTGAAACAGCCGAACCGGAAGCGGGAAATATTTCTTTCCAAACCCTGACATCCAAAAATGAGAGAAATTTGAAATTTGGACCCTGGGTCAGGGTCGAGGTTGACCTTGACCTAGGTCTGGGTCAAGGTTGACCTTGACCCTAAGGTTGAGAACCCCAAATTATAAGTGTAGGATATCAGAAATAGGTAGGAGAGAAGTTGAAAATAGGGCAGAATAGGGGGAAAAGCTAGATCCAATTCAAAGACCTAATCAAGGCATTTGACATGAACCCTAACCACTTACTCAAAGGGATAACCCACTCCTAAATGGAAGTACTTCCATTTTTTGACGATGCATTTAGCCCCCACTTTAGCAAGAGTATGGACTTGATGCAAACTCTTGGTAAAGGAGATCACAAAGAAAAGAAAATCGTATTGAAATCAAAGGGACAAAGTAATCCTCAAGCCCCCAGGGACTCAAGTCCTTGTCAACCACAAGATTACAATAAGAGAAACATCACCAGTCAAAGAAAAAGAGAGAGGGTGTGATTACCTCGCCTAATGAGAACCTATGTCCCATTGTGAATCACACAAGGAAAATAGTGCAACTAGAAAGATGGAGTTGAAATTCCTAGTGAATGTGGCCACTCACTAGTCAACCCATCAAGGATTCACCCTTAGGAATATTCTATTCCAAAAGAGAAAAGCCAAAACAAGAGAGATTCAATCTTAAGGACACCTTCCGACCTTAAGGGATCAAAACTTTGTAAATTGAAACTGGAGTGATCAAGAGGTCCTATAAGTAAAAATCCATGCTTTAAGGATTAGTCTCTAATCCATAAAGGGGAAAAAAAGTTTTAAGTTTGAAAATATTTTGAAAGTGTGCATGTGCAAAAAGTGAGTAGAGCATATGCCCCCATGTTAAAGTCATTTATAACACTTTAACAAGAGCAATGGATTTAACAGAAGCATAAACAAATCCACTGATTACGTTTCCACTACCAGATGCCCCCAAGTGAAGAAAAATCAAGGGAAATACCACATAAACATACAAAGAACATAGAAGGGATCTACCTAACATGGGGTTAGTATGATCATAAGATTATACACACACACACACACACACACACACACACACACNTATATATATATATATATATATATATATATATATGATATTATTGCATATGAATTGACATCATTCCCCAAATAAAGTAGAACTACAATCACAATGGAGGAAGGAAAATACAAGAGTTATGAAGAAGAGTCTTTTTGGACCACCACATGGAGACCAAAAAGAATCAGTGCTACCATGTCGCCAATCCAAGAGGAATACAAAAGGAAAATATTTATGAACAATAGCACATGTACAACATAACATGAAACAAACATATAGAAGAATAGAGATACATATAGAGGAATAGTAAAATGGGTTTGATTCCTTTATCACCTTGCACCAACAAAGTATCAAGGGTCATATAAAAGAATCTAACACACATTTAGCAAACACATTACGGGAGAAGCACAATGCAATAGGTAAACAAAGAAAAGGCTATCATGGAGGACAAGCCAATCAAGCACATCACCTACTCTCCCCATCTTGGTCTATATCATTTAGGGAAGGTGGGCAACTCGCAAGAGGGACTATATCCAACACAGTAGGAATAATATCCAGTTCCAAACAAGGATCCTCTTGAGAATTGCAATTTTTGATACTTGGTGTAATTATTAATTTTTTGGAAAGAATATTAGGTAAATTAGTATCAATATCAATAGTCTCATATTCATCATTAGAATCATCAAGAGTATTTTCTTCATCAAGATTAATCAAAATAGAATCTAAGATACAAATAGAATCATCATAATCGTTCATCTTAGCATCAATATTAACATTAACTTATTCCAACACATTAGGCATAGGTTGGTCAAAAGAAGGTAAAGAAATTCAAAGAAAAGAGGTACGGGGCTTATCTTGAGCCCGATGCTTCTTACGACGTTCATTTGCAGATTGGTTATGTTTTTTCTTGTTTGAAATATGTTGAGAACTAGGAGGAACAACAACTGGTTCCTTCATAGGTTCTATAGGAGGATTAGTAAGCTGAAAAGAAATACTAGGATCTTGATTAACAAAACTAGAAGAAATGGATAAAGGAGGTATGGAAGGTGTAGGAAAAAAACCACGGTTAAGATCAATCTGAGGCATGCTTAACTCAAGAATCTTGCGATGTTTATAGGCTTGATATGAGCAAAAAAAAGTTATTAGGTCGAGAAGAACATGAATTATGTAATGAAAACCAAAAGAAGTCAAGGGTAGCACAATCCCTAGGTCTAGAAGGTTGATATAAACTATGATTAATTTTTTTCACTTCTTCATCATGAATGAACTTAATACACTTATGGATAGGAGAAGCAATGACATGCATGGCAGTCAACCAAGGAAAACCAATCTTAACTTGAAATTGGTCAGAAGTACGAAAAAAAACAAAGGTAGTGTCCACAAATTTACCACAAAGTTCCACGAGCAAGTTAATAGAACCAAATGATGGATAAAGAAAACCATTACAAGTTTGGATCCACACATCAAATATATTATAACAATCACATTGTAAGTTATTCAAGAAAAGGTTTTCTTCAGTAATGACATTGACTAAGGATGTAGGATCAAAAAGACAACCACGTGTAGGTATCTTAGCAATCCTAGCATAAATGTAGAGGGTACCATCAGGAGCTTTAATAGTCTCAGAATCATCAAAGGTGATCGAGAGTTCCCTAGGTATTATAGTCTTAGGTTGTTTTCGAGGTTTAGATTGATTTTTTGGTTTAGGCTTAGGTTGAGGTGGATCTTGAAGTTGAGGTTGAGATGGAGGAAATTGAACATGAGGTTGAGATTGAGGCTAGGGTGGAGAGATAGGTTGAGAAAAAAAAACATGATCCACATGGTTAACAATATGATTGAGATCATCCATCTTTGAATCATAAACAATATCCACAAAAGATGGCTGAATAATGGTATTAGAATCAAGTGTAGGCAAAGGATTCGTATAGATTTGGAGGTTTTGATTAGGAGGAGAGACATATTTGTTCCCACTAATATCAAAATTATCAACAGATAAAGCATTAGAATCAATTAAGTCTTGAACCTTATGTTTTAGAGAATAACACTTCTCAGTACCATGACCATTCTGACGATGATATTGACAAAAGGCTTTGGGATCAAAGGATTTGGATGCCATCATATTAGGAAGAAGAGGTCGAATAGGAGGCAAAGAAATCATATTAGCAGTCAAAAATTTACTCATAATAGAATGTAAAGATTAAAAAAGAGGAGTAAACATACAATTAAGATGAAAAAATGGATGCAGAAGTGGCATTGTTGGATGCAATAGCGACTTGATCAGCACTTGCATTTTCTTGGCTATTGATCTTTACATAGTTGTTAGGTTTCTAAAACTTTTTGGGATTAGGAGCAACATCACTCTTATCAATTGGAACAGGAGCCATTGGAGTGTTGCTCTCAAATTGACTCACTTGTAATTAATAATGATGAAGCGTTGCACAAAGTTGTTGAAAAGAGGAAAATTCAATAAGTAGAATCTTATCTCTAATATCCTTTTGCAAATTTGAAATGAACATACGATAAATATCAATATCAGGAACATGATAAGAAATTTGAGCATACAAATGCTTAAATCTACCAATAAATTCAGTTAATTTTTCTTTAGTATTTTGTTTACAATGCATCAAATCAGTTAAGAATACTTGCGGACCAATGTTATTTTGGAATTTTTGGATAGTGGAATTAGCAAGTTTTGGAAAAGAATCAAGAGAATAAGGAGGTAAGGAAAAATACCATTAAAAGGCCTTATCATAAAAATTTCTAGCAAACAACTTGGCTAAAATCCTATGGTCATGATCATAGTCACTACAAAGGATTTGAAATGTTTTAACATGAGTGGCAAGATCTCCCTTACCATTGTAATTCTAAAGACGAGGCATATCGGCTTGTTGAGGCACAGTAGCACATATAATATCTAGGGATAAAGGAATACCCATGTCACATGTAGGAATACTAAACTTGGATTGAGTTAAGGATGCAAGTTGTTGTTGTAAAGAAGACACAGTTTGAGCCAGACTAATGATTGTGGAATCATTAGAAGAAAAAGGAGGCATAGAAACATTAGGAACACTAGGAAAAGTGTAGAAAGTGACAGGAATGGAAAACACAAATGGTAGAACACTTGGAACCATAGTTGGAAGAGGGTTGGAATAGTTATAAGGAACATTATGGTAAGATGACTATGAGGTAGGTAGAGATACCGGTGGAAGACTCACAGGAAGAGATGGAAGTGGAAGATTTGAAGCTAGAGGTTTGGAAAATGTAAGAGATTTAGTCACTAAAGGAGGAGTATAAGTAGGATTTTTAGGTAAAGGAATGGAAGAAGGTTCCACACTAGTGACAGGAGGAGTAAATCAAAAATCTTGATATGGTGTAAGCATATTGTTGTTAATGGTTTAAACATAGACATGGAACATATTTATATACAAATCCATAAAAGTACAACTATTATATACAAGTCCAATACTTCCACATATGAACAAAATAAAAAGGAAACCATCATGTATATCAAAGTATTTTCATACATCATTTTACTCAAATAAAAAACATTGACCCATAAAAGTATAAATATTATATACAAGTCCAATACTTCTAGATACAAACAAAATAAAAAGGAAACCATCATGTATATCAAAGTATTTGCATACATTATTTTACTCAAATAAAACACATTGACCCATAAAATTACAAATATTATGTACAAGTCCAATACTTCCAGATATGAACAAAAGAAAGAGGAAACCATCATGTATATCAAAATATTTGCATACATCAATTTACTCAAATAAAACACATTGACCCATAAAAGTACAACTAATCTCTGGATCTATAGTCTTCCCACATTGTACTTGCTATATCATCTTGAAACTGTGCCCACTGGTCTCTATTATGCTGAGACAACCCATATGTCTCAAGCATTTACATCTATCCCATAATGATCATCTTCCTCTTCGGTGCCAATTTCTGATGGAGCATCGTCCTCTATCATAATGAAGTTGTGTAGTATGCAACATGCTAATAAAATATGGGCTTGTGTCATGATAGAATAAGACGTGGCATGCCTAAGGATTGGAAAATGCTGCTTGAGAATACCATATGTATTCTCTATTGCATTTCTAAGAGAGGAGTGTCGGTGGTTGAACAACTCTTGTGGAGATTTTATTGGATTTTCTCTTGAAAAATCCTTCAGGTGGTAACGTGTACACCGATAAGGAGCAAGAAATCTAGGTGCATTGGGATATCCAACATCCACTAGAAAATATTTTCCTACATAAATAAAGTAGATTGTTAAAACTTGAAACATTGATTGTACCCTCGAGTCTATTAAATTATTGTTTGGCTTACCAGGGGAACAACACATCAATCTACTCTTGATAGAGCTGAATCTAGAACACGAGTATCCGTAGAAAACCCTTCCCAACCAGCAAGGAAGTACTAAAACTTATAATTGAAGGAACACACACCCATAACATTTTGCGACAATTTGCCTTTTCTATCACGATATTTTCCCTGCATGTTGACATCGATGGTGACTAGTATATGGGTTCCATCGATAGCTCCAACACAATCCTATACAATATGATACAATCATCAATTGTATGGTCAACCAATAATATGATAAGGATATAAATCCATACAAGAAATTTGTAACAGCGCAAGAATTACCTTAAAGAATGGATTGAAACGGTCCTTCCCACTAATTTCAGGAGGAGTGTTTGGACTAGGTGCTATAAAGTAATCCTCATGGAGTGCTAAGATAGCCCTCAACACCTTGTGGAAGTATCAGCTAACTATCTCTCTAGAGTGCCCAGAGTTGTGGGAAATCTTGCGGTTCCTCAGATTATGGCCAAGGGTGTGGAGAAACATCACAAGTTGTTCTTATAACTTCAAGGGTATTGTATCTATCAAGCTTCCTTTCAGCCTTAGGATAATAGCTAAATGAAAGAAGGCTCCCCTACTCATGCGAATCTGATCATGATAATCCACGTCATTGGAATGAATAACATTCTATAAAAATAATTTCCTTTTCTAATTTGTTTACCCATTCGTGCACTGCCTTCTTGAGCAAACACTACTTTGGCTATGGCAAGTAAAGAAAGAAGATCTACAAGAAGACTAGTGTATGTGGTCTCCATAGCTATGCATCCTAGAACGTCAATATTCTCATTAGTATCCATCAATGTCCTGAAATGTGGACAAACACAAATATTTTAGCAAGGAGATATCCATTATTAAGCACAAAGATAGGGTGTACATTAGTTACATTATTGACCTGTATGAATGGTCATCAATGATGGCTGATTATTGACACTTTACATTAGTATTTTTTAACTTTAATATACATAATGACATTTGACTATGACTAAAATTTGACTATCAACATGGTGGACTTGTTTATCCTATAATATAGGATGTTGTGTGATGAATGTATTGTAGCCCTGAATGTGAAGTTGTCATCCAAATCTAAGTGCTTTATCACTGAATGTGTTGTAGCCCTAACTGTGAAGTTGTCATTGTCCATTACAAAACAATAGGCCTACATCTATGGATGATGATAGCTTCATATTCATATGAATTTAGAAATATGTACAAAACCAAGAAGAGAGTCTTGTAAGACTTCCTGTTGGCCTTACTATATGTTTTTCTACTTATGTAGCAGACATGTACTAAATTTGTGTAATGTTGGGCTTAATACTAAACACTAGCTATGCTTTTCATTTATTTCAGCTCATAATAGATGATACAAGATTCACTCGATTGAGATCTCACTGGTTTTGGTCATATTGGAAGTTAGTATATTTTTTGGAGTCCTTGGTTTTACTTTGAAAACTAATAGATTTAGTGTGTAGGGATAAGAAGGGCATCATCTAATTAGGGCCTTAGTGGATCAATTCTCATTGAAAATTTCTAGATTTTAGTATATTGCTTCATTGGGATCTCAGATGTTATATGAACATAAAAAAATATTAGAATCTAATAGTCATGGCTATGTACTTGGCACCTTCTTGTCCTTCTTGAGATGCCTATTGCACCTTATGCATTTATGTACATATATACATAGGCACTTATGTATATATGTACATATATACATGTATGTATTTTTTTAACCTCATTTTATCTTTCCATCAGGTCCGCCGTCTTCCCATTTTGATTTGAGGGTTTACAAATGTGATAACCTTTCTTCCGTGTTGAAGATCCTGTGAGGGTTTGCGAATTTGATTGCTTTGAAGATGGGTTTAATAGTAATACTAGAATTGGACATAGCCTAGAATTGGTGAAGTTAAAAAACACTTTAAAGTATGGGTGATAACAGTAATACTAGAAATGGACATAGCCTGGCAGTGGTTTAAAGTGTTTTTTAACTTCACCAATTCTAGGCTATGTCCAATTCTAGTATTACTATTGAAACGTATGAAATGGATGATGTTACTAAAAATGTAATAGATAAAATAGATAAGATATAAAAATGATTGATTTGATTTATAGATTGTTTGTGAATTGATTATCTTGAAATGTAAGGTGTTGATGTCTAGATTGTTCTTCAAATTACCTAGATTGTATTGGATTCTTTTAACCTTGATTGAATTGAATTGATTATGTATTGCAATTGTGATTAAGGAGAAGATAAGATGTTCCCTTTTATCCTCAAATGCACAAATGGGAGATCCAAGTTGATCAACCCAAGAGAAGGGTTAATGCACAAATGAATCAACTATTTGGTAAGGAGAATAATGGAGGAGATACCTTAAATTCTATAATTTATATGTATAGGAATGATATATGACTATAATTGAAAAGATCTAAGAAATGCACTAACCTTGAAATATTGCAGATCAAAGAATGCTATTTTCTGAGGTCTGTAGATTGTTTATGGAAAACCTGATAGTTGATACCGAACCGAAACGCAGAGATGAACAAAACCCAGAAATCATTTTCCATTTCGATGTCGTCTTATGAAAAAGGTTGACATTGACCCACAAATGTCAACCCTAACCCAATAATGTTGACCCTAACCTGCATAGATCCGAAAGTGACTTTGTTCGCAGATCTCGAAAGTTTTCCGAAAAGGGTATCTAGATCTATGTTCAAATCCACTATTCTGTACCTATACCTAGAAGAAAAAGGAGATTTTTTTGTTTTGGGGGAGGGGTTTGCCTTGGTCAAACCTTGGTTTTGGAATTAACCTCAAATATATGTAATTGAAATTGCAGAAATGGACAAAGCAAATGCATAAATTCACCTTGCTTGAAAAAGTCCTTGTGGAGGATTCGAATCCTTTAATCCACAAGTATGCTTCAAATGTAGAATGTAGAAAGGTAGGATGTATTCAATCTCTTGCTTGTGGATCTCCAACACTAAGTCTTGAATGGGTTCTTGAATTTGGAATAGGCTTGAAAGAAGGTGGACGGAGAGATCACCAAAAGGGCACCTTGTAGCTTCAATCCTTCAATGGCCTCCAATGGATCTCCTTCATGAAAATGGATACTTGAATGGATGAATGCTTGCTTGAAATATTTCTTGATTGCTTGCTTGAACTTCACTTGATAATGCTTGATCTCAATTAGGAATGCTTGATGCTTGATTAGAAGACTTAGCTCACTTGATGATGGTTAGAGAAAATGAGAGAGAAAGCTTCCCTTTTATATGAAATTTGGGCACAATCTTCCAAGGAGGCCTAAATAGGAGAATTAAATTCCAATTAAAGCCTTTACCACTAGGAGAGGACCTATATTAAATATAATTTCAGAATCAACGCTTCAAAACCCGAAACATCTGACCTGAAAGTGGGAAATACTTTTTGCAAAGGCCGACCTCCTAAAACTGCAAGACCCCGATATCTGAACCCTGGGTCAAGGTTGAGGTCGACCCTGACCTAGGTCAGGGTCAAGGTTGAAATAGACCTAAAATGTTGACCATGACCTTGAAGACCAGAATCACCAGTCTGCCATCCAGAATGCAGAAATCAGGCAAAACAGGAGTGGAAAGAGGAACAGAATAGGGAGGAAGCCATGTCAAGATCAAGAACCCATTCAAGGTGCTTTCCATGACCCCAAACCACTTACTCAAAAGGCTAAACACGTCTACAATGTAAGTGCTTCCATTTTTTGACTATACATTTAGCCCCCTCTTTAGCAAGAGTATGAGCTCAACACAAACTCTTGGTAAAGGAGAATATACAGAAAAGACAATCTTATCAGAAGTAAAAAGGGATAAAGAAACCCTCAAGAACCCAAGGGACCTAAGTCTTTATCAACTCTAAGATCACAATAAGAGAGACATCACTTAGTTAAGTAGAGAGAGAGGGTGTGATTATGTCGCCCAATGAGAACTTATGTCTCATTGTGAACCACACAAAAAGTTTAACTCGAAAGATGGAATTGAACTACCTAGTGAATGTGGCTACTCACTAGTCAACCCATCAGGGAGGTCCATTCTTAAAGGGATCAAATTACTATAAATTGAAAACTGGCAGGATCAAGAGATCCATGTAAATTTAAACTGGAGGGATCAAGAGATCCTAAAAAAAGTAAAAATGTGTGACCATGCTTTAAGGATTAGTTTCTTTTAATCCATAAAGGGAAAAATTTGTATATCTTTTGAAAACTATTTTGAACGTGCCTGTGTGCAAAAAAGTGAGTAGAGTGTATGCCCCCACGTTAAAGTCATTGCTAACACTTTAACAGTAGTAATGATTTTAACGGAAACATTAGCAACTCTACGGATTACATTTCCACTATGATATGCCCCCAAAGGAAGACAAATCAAGGGAAATGAAACATAAACATACATAAGAACACAAGAGGGATCTACCTAATGTAAGGTTATTATGATCATAAGATAACATGTACATAGAAATATGATATTATTGCAAATGAATTGACATCATTGCCCAAAGAAAGTAGAACTACAATCACAAAGGAGGAAAGAAACTTAAGAATTATGAAGAAGAATCTTTTCAGACCACAACCTGGAGACCAAAAAGAATTAGTGCTACCATGTCGCAGATCCAAGCAGATTGTACAAGGGAAACAATTACAAACAATAGCACAAGTACAACATAACATGAAACAACATATAGAAGAATGTAGATACATATGGAAGAATTGAACAATAGTTGCAATTCTTTTATCACCTTATACCAACAGAGTAACAAGGATCATATAAAAGAATCTAACAAACATTTAGAAACACATTATGGGGGAGCAAATTACAACATACAAACACAAAAAAAGGGCTACCATAAAGGATGAGCCAATCAAGCATGTTGTCAACCTTCCCCATCTTGGCTTATGTTATTTAGGGTAGGTTGGCAACTCGCAAGAGGGACTATATCCAATATAGTAGGAATGATAGCCAGTTCCAAACAAGGATCCTCTTGAGAATCACAATGTTTATTACTAGGTGTAACTGTTAATTGAGTTGAAATCATATGAGGTAAATCATTATCAAGATCAACGGTCTCATATTCATCACTAAGATCAATAGGATCATCGAGAGTGTCCTCCTCATCAAGGTTGATTGAAATAGGATCTAGGATGCGAATAGGATCATCATAATCATTAGTCTTATCATCATGAATATTAACATCCAATGCATTAGGCATTAGTTGATCAAAGGTAGGTAGTGAATTTTGAATCATAGAAGCATGAGCTCTAGCATTAGCTCTACGCTTCTTACGACCTTCATTAGTAGAATTGTTACGTTTAACTTTATTTGGTAAATGTTGAGAACTAGAAGGAATAACAACATATTCCTTCACAGGTTCTATAGGAGGATTCTCAATAGGTTGTAATGGAAGAGTAGGAATTTGATCAATTTTATTAGCAGCAATGGGTAAAGGAGGTATTGCAGGAGTAGGCAAAAGACCACGGCTGGAATCAATCTGAGGCATACTTAACTCAGCAATTTTGTGGTGTTTGTAAGCTTGATATGAGAAAAAGAGATGATCAGGGCGAGAAGGGCATGGGTTAGGTAGTGAAGGCCAAAGAAAATCAAGAGTAGAACAATCTCTAGGCCTAGAAGGTTGAAACAAACTATGATTAATCATTTTGACTTCTCCATTATGAATGAACTAAAGACATTTATGAATGGGAGAAGTGATAGCATGCATAGTAGTTATCCAAGGTAAACCAAATTTGATTTGTAATTGATCAGAAGTAGGAATAATGATGAAGGTAGACTCTATAACTTTACCACAAAGTTCAACAGGTAAATTAATAGAACCAAGTGCAAGATAAAGAAAGCCATTACAAGTTTGAATCCATGCATCAGATGAGTCA
>MU223111.1:1053784-1069408 GCA_018584345.1 Thuja plicata | reverse complement strand
TATGTACATGACCGTACAGATGATATCAAGTTGACATCAATGACAATACAATACATTAACTATTTTAATGCCTTGCATTATCTTCAACTTAATATTGTCAAACATTCAATCAGTTACATGTCATCAAAAATATCTTTAGTAGAGGAAATTATAGGTCATAACTATGAATGGTTTTCATTAAATCTTACTATAAAGAATATTTTAGATTACATCTCATATTTGTGAAGATCATCTAGAGAAGATCAAAGCATTTTACATGAAATATGGCTACTTTTGAAATATAATGAGTCCATAGTTCACTTCTTGATCCAAGTAGAATTGTTAAAATCACCACATTGGCATGGTATAGTGTTAGGATACAACTTCAAACATGAAACCAGTAACATATACATGAAGAGGATACCATGGTTCATTGGGAATAACATTTTTTGTGTGTGTGAGTGGGAACAACAGTCAGTAGAGGAGGAAGTTGTATTTAATATGTCAATTTTCCCATGAGAAAATAGAACAACAACAGTAAACTTCATCATGCTTCAGATTAGCTAGTGCATAACACAACATCAAATACAACAAAATGAAGCAGAAATCATACATGTAAATCAATGTAGGTAGTATATATCAAATGGAGCATATCTATAGTGAAAGATAACATTGTACTAATTCAAATTAGGGAAAACAAATGTGCTATATCAAGGAAAGATAAATCCAGATCACAAAAAGAAATATTATCCCCTAGGATATACTGTTAGACCTTGGAGGCACTAAGAATGTAGCAGAGTTTAGCTTTTGGGATACAAGAATAATGCAGAATGCTATCATGAAGATAGTGAAGTTTTAAAAAATACTTCAAGACATCCATGGAAGAAAAGATCACTAGTGGGAACTTTTAAATAGAGGCACTCACATGGAAGACATTCTTGACCCCAAGTGGAGAGGTAGTTTGAGCACATCACAGAAGAATGCCGTTAGAAATTGTATGAAGGATTAAGGTTTGACCTCTTTTTATTTAAAATTCTCATTATTAAGCTCTGTAAAATGTTTACTGATGGTTAAGTTTTTGTGTGAAGTAATGAAGGTGTCTGTATGGTTAGGGTTTTGGGGTGGGTATATAATAAGAATTCATGGTATACCAGTGAGAAACCGCAACCAACAATAATAGAGGTAAATTTTCAAGAGCCATGGTTGTATTGAATCAAATAGAATGACAAGGGTCTCAATTGATAAAGCAATGAAGACAAGAGGAGGCATTGTATATCAAGGAAAACACAAAGCAAAAGGGTCGCATCCTGTATATGGAGATCTTCAGTGATTTGAAAATTTTATGCCAAGGAGATCAATGATATCAGAAGCCAAAATAAATTCATGGCACAACATTTCTGTTTATAAGGGCTTAAACATAAAATAAATGGAATATCAGAGAACAGTGCAATCGACAAAAGTGGTGTTTCCATACCTTTCAAATCTTTGTTGGCGTGCCACTACACAGAGAACGGTGGCAAGAAAGTTAAATGGAGGCGCAACTATTCCAGATCACATTCACAAATCCTATCTTCACATTTGAAAACCCTCTACAAAAAAAAAAAGAAAACAATTGCAAACCCTCAGAGCTTCTTCACATTCGCAAACCCCCAAAGCAAAATGGGAAGATGGTGGGCCTGACTGAAAGATAAAATGGGGTTAAAAAACAAAATGGGAAGATGAAGGACCCAATGGAAAGATAAAATAGAGTTAAATCCCTCAAAAACCTGATTTTAATTTCAAATTCCACCTATTTGGTGGGAAGATGGTGCCGCCCATTTTTGGGTCAAAATTGGGTTTCATCGCCGAAATTGAAATTTAATTTTTGGCAACCAAACGGTGGATTTGAGCAAAAAGTGGAAGTGGCGCACCCAATTCCAGTGTAATTCTGCCAAACAAACAGGGACTTCTTGCATTTAAGAACATCATAGTGCATTAAACAAATCGTTCGCCAATGTTTCAAAATAAACCCTTATTGCATTTAAAAACATCATAGTGCATTAAACAAATTGTTCACTAATGTTTGAAAACCATTTGCACTATTGAATGGTCGTTTGGCCTTTATTGAAAAATTGAAATATTGTCCAGGGTCTTACCTGTGCAAAATTCATCACATCAAAATAATATTAGAAGCGCAATGAGGGGTTAATATATTGTGTTGGCATTTGAGATGGTCCCCATGCTATCACGAATGCTGGATTTAAGTAATAAAGAATTCATTAAGGATATGTGAAGTGAATTTTCTCCCTTTCATACATTGAGAGGTTAAATTTGATGGCCATATTTGCACTCTTTTTCCACAAAACAGAATGATTTTTGCAACGTCAAAAAACTTTTCTTATCCATATTTGATCAAAACAGACCTTAACATATTTACATCTGGTATGAACTGATTTATGTTTTACTCAAAATTAAATTTTCCCTTAAAAGCATATCCTAAATAGAACCTTGAGCTATTTAGATTGCTCAAGGTTATAACAAACAGTTGTCTAATATGAAATGGAGTTGAGCTACACAAAATGGTGTGTTGCCTGTACCAAAATGGGCATAAAATCTCAAGGGGGGTCTCATATAATCCAAGAAAAGAAAAGCACCTAAGAGAGGGAGTAGCTATAAACTCTAAATTAGAATGCATAAAATCCAAATTTAGACCCCGTTGTTCTCTGATAACACGCACCATGTACAAATGAAAAATTTCTCTTGACTGTAAAAAACCCATAGGAGAAAACTCCTCGCTAGAAAAGAAAAAAAATAATAGACAGAAGCCCTGCAAAATAATATCCCAGAAGAATATGTGGAAAAAGAAACCATTTTTCACAACAATATGGCCATGTAAGAGCCCACAGAGGGCATATAAATATGATGGAACTGTGTATCATTCAAGCTCGTGAGTTGAAACTCCATCCATTCAGGTACTCACACCATTATTCTGCCATGACTGGTGAATTAAGCAGAGTGTTGACAGGACCTACTAATCCCATGCTCGCTTCCACAACAATACATTCCAATTTCAAAACATGCCCCACATCATCATCTGTAGGCTTATATGCCTTCCACCACCCAACTTCACACCATCTCTGACCCTTTTTTGAAACAAGTACACCAGGGTTTAACAGTGCGCTGCCAAATAGATCTTAGTCCTCATCATCATCTCCACTTTCATCGTGCACTGTGCTGCCTGCTCCTCCATGTAATTCATGATGCGCCTGACACCATGACTCTGAGAAGCACTCTGTTGAGCAATGATAACTCTTAGCAGCAAGTATCTCAGCCTTTACACAACCCAAAAATTGTAGTGTGGCCACTTCAAATGGATGGACACTGCAAACGGCAACCTTTTCATCAATACAGTACCATTGAAACCTCAAGTAGTAGCTCATGTCAATGGGGCTGGATTTAGGAAAATCATAGTTGGTGATGGTGTCAACAAGACAATGACAGAGAACAAAGTGTAAAAGCTTGCACCCCACAATCAGAATCTCAGATAGAAACTGCAGTTGGACCACACTCACCATGATTCTCACCCCTTCAAATCCACAATCTTCACAACACAGTCTTCAAACCCTCAGAAAAATGCAACGCCACCCAAAAAGAACAATGCACATCAAAAATAAGAGTTTGATGATGGAAAAAAAGGAAAACTCGACCTGTTAAATAACATCACGCAAAAAGTTAAACTCGACCATTCAAAAAAACAAAGCCACCATGGAAAAACAAGCAGTGCCAGATATCACAACCAACACTCCTCAAACACCAGTTTGGCAGCCAAAACAATCAAACTCAAGCGCCAGTTCAAAGTTCACGTGACGCTAGGGTCTCATTTTAATATAACTTAAAAAAAACATAGAAGAAATTATAATATTTTCAACTCCTAATAACATTATGGACGTGTGCATGATAATATAACTGCACCGCTTAATATTAAACAAATCCAGGAACTCCCAATTATCTATTTGTGCTCACAAACTATATAAAAATAAGTTAACGTAGTAGTGTAAAATTAAAGTCGACTGCTCACTTGCATGTCAAGTGATATTGTAGATGTGGTTGTTGTTATTCTTTATATAAAATAGGAGGTAAAAATTTTAAAAAATATATATTATTATAGATTTTCATAAAAAAAATGTATTAGTCTAATTTTTATAATCTATTTTAATAAAATTGTAAAAATTTTAAACAAAAAAACAATTAAAATATATTATATAAATTTGAATTTTTTCAAATATACCATTTTATATAGACAATAATCAGAACTGTATTTTTTTAAAATAAATGTTAAAATTGTTCTTTCAAAGTGAAACAAATTCATGTAGATGTTTCTAATAAATCTAGAATTTTTCATCCATTACCATTATAATTTGAGCCATAGCTCTGCCTTTTCTAGAACATATAATAGGTTTAATGATGAGATATTTAAGCTTTTTAAAAATTAGTCGAAACCCAATTTTAATTCTAGCTCCACCTTAATTCTAAAAATAATATTCATTTTATTATAATTTTAACCATAGTTTAAATGTAAAAATCTATTTAATTTTCTAATAACAACACTAATCATAACTCTAAATTTAACTTTATTTGTGACACTAATCTTAACTCTAATTTTAACTCTAACATTAACATTAATTATTAGCTGGTTTGTGAAAATATTTATGTTGTTCAAATTATACAACTCCTTATTTACTTTTTGAAAATTTGATGTGATTAGTTGGCCTCTTAATTTGAATAATAACTAGCACTTGCACCAAAAGGAGGTGCAATGTTACACCAATAGGAAATTATACATATAAGTTGATATATTAGGTACTTGGAAAAAGAGTATTTGAGGGTCAATTGTTTGTTATCCTAACTTTTCATAGTGAGACTTGAGATTTCACTGATTTTATGCACTGCTAATGAGTGAAGGCATCATTAACCACATGGAAACTTAGCATTTTCAACATATGTTGTTTGATGTTCACACATTTCTTTTAGTTTTAGGTCTTATGTTAGAATGAAAGGGAAAAAAAACAAATATTGAAAATAATTATCTATAAGACTATTTAGTTCAAACTTCAAATAATATAGGAAATTATACAACTTATTTATATTTAATTTATGCAATACACATTTATCTTGAAATTATTTACCAGTATAATATTGTATCCATACCGAAATAGACAATATACTTCAAATGATAAGGCAACCTTATCATGGTAGGTAGGTGATTAGTTGAAATGGTGATGGTAGTTGAAGCCATGAGGGTAGGAATGCGACCATTGACATCATGGTACATGAAAAATAGTCGATTTAGATATCCCTTTCTCAAAAGATTGAAACCTAATTATACAAGTAGATATGCAATGATCTTTGATGTTCAATATTTTTTTAATGCTTTATAGTTACTTTGTCAATTCTACATTTTAACATTTAGTAAATCTACATTTTCATACCTATGAGTTTAAAATCAATCAAATTTTATTTATTTTTGCATATCTTTCTATAAACATCTAAAACATTATTAATATAAATTTGATTTTCAAGTACATTAAAATTTATTTTTCATGTCTCTAAAAATCTAAAAGATAACAATGTTTTAGGAAATAACAAAGTGTACATATTGTAACACAAAAAAATCAAATATATCAATTTCTAAGTGAGGGAAGAAGAAAAGAAACGTGCAAATTATTCCTTTAATGAAAAGTTCAAGATTCTAAAATTCAAAGTTGTTAGGTATTAGTAAAATGGAATCATGGATGTAACACGAGATAATTAATTTAAATTATAAAGAATAGAAATAAATTTTGTTTTATAGAATATATTTATTTTATACGATTTCTACTTATAATCAACCCCAAGAGTAATAAATATAAAAAAATGATATAATCAACCCCAAGAGTAATAAATATAAAATAAATGGTGAAAGTTATTATAGACTTAGAGTGCAACGAAAGAATACATTAGGATTGAATACAGAGCTTGTCCATTTCACACTTTTCTATCCTCCATCTTCTATCAACATTTTAATGTATTCTATTGTCTAATCATTCATAACACACATTTAAATGCAAGTTACATATTCATTTGTCATATAAATTATCCGATTGGTCATAATCTTAGACATATTTGAGTCACATCCAAAAAAATGTTAGGATACATGGATACATAAAATTGCACAATTGAATCACAATATTTATATTGATATCACCACCAAAATTGATGCCATTATATAATCATTACAACAAAATACACCACAATAATAAAAAATAACACAAAGGAAAAAACTTCCATACAATTCTTTGAAGCTCCAATGAACTCCCCAAGTGAGTATTCCCTTAAAGATAAAGTTTCTATCCTTTTAGTCTAGCGACCAATTGATCTTCATCATTTGATCATAGTCTCAAATGGGTTTCCATCCATACAAGATGCCCAATAATACATAACATTTATGATGATTATAATTGAAATTTTTTTAGTTTTATATATTATCCTTATTTGATTTCTTGGTCATCACACCATCAACATATCTTATCAACACCACCAATTTATTCTGTGTACTATCATTATCAAAATTAATCCTTGAACATTGTTAAAAGTGTCACCTTGGGATTTTTTAGCTGAATCAATCTGTCCCATAATCTAAATGTCTAACTCACACTTTTATTCCAAGATTTAATCCAATCTACATAGTCAACTTAATCACCTTTTCCCATATTTTGGATCATCCCATTATCCATCCAATTCAATTCCAAATGGTCCATTCCATCACCTAAGGGTATCCTTCATCCCTTCAAAATGAGGTTACAAATCCCTTATCTACTAACCAATTCACATTCACAATAGACATCCAACTTGGAACAAAAATCAGAGCTACCCATATAGATCCCATCATAACCTTCATTATTATTTCAAAAATATCCCATATAGCTACTTCCATAATGAACATTCCAAATAAAATTATTCTAGCTAAGAACAACTAGTACCATAACCCCATTTATCCTATGTCTTACAACATGCAACATCGCAAACACACATCTCCAACACCACCTTGTTGATCCTTTGATCAAGAATGGAAAGCCATGAAACATTACCTTAAAGGATTGTACATAGGAACTCATAAGAAATGATATACCTTCAAGTATTAGCATCCATATCCCTTTGATCAGTCTAAATGACAAGTCCCATTCCCTAACTCTTTTGAAATTCCTAAGTATGATAAATATGAGAGGAAGGAAGATCCTAGTGAGCATGGAAGAGAATTATACATGGATAGAAAAGAAATGTCATATGAAACTAAATACTTACTATGTGTATTTCCTTGTAGCTTAGGTGATCAAGCATTTTAATGGTTCCTTCACCAACCTAAGGGGTTCATCACATCCTTTGAAGATGGTATAAAAATTTATCAAACTATTTTCCTATTGCAAGGATCATCAATTCACCATGGACTTACGTAACACCAAATAAAAATTTGGGGTTCATTTTTCGTCATTCTTTCAATGTTGGAGAGATTTAACTAGTAGGTTTTCATGACAAATATTATAAAAACAATTAGTACATATTTTTAATAAATTTTAATTTGGATTTGACATTTCATCTAAGTTATTACATCACTTCTTTTGATGAGCTCATTAAAAAAGGAATACAAATTAAAAAGGACATCCCTATTAAAAAAATTATAAATCATTATCATAAGAATCAAAATGAAAATCAAAATAATAAATCTAAATTTTTCATTCACAAGCCCAAATTCTTTAGCAAAAATATCTCAACACACATAAATGCAAAAACACACCATGCCAATGTTATCAATGATGCATGTAGGTATACAACTACATGGACACTTAGGTGTTAATGACTAACCAACTTAAGGGTACCACAAGAACCAAAAAAAAATTAAAGAATACCCCATGGGCAGCTCATAGTGTGGATTTGACAATTCAAAATGGAGAAGATCTAATAGCAGGGAAAGGTGAACACGAAATTTGTGCATTAACAATATCATCTTTCCTCTAGTCAACGTGTGACATGTAGCACATGAGTGGAATCTTATAGTACATAATAAATGTATTCATGGAACACTAATAAGTCATTTGTGTTCATCAAGCAAGCCCAATAGCCACTTAATATTGATCTAGCTAACAGGTTGAGAGGAATGACAATCAGGTGTGTCCTATAGCAATGAAATTTGTGAAAGCATGCTAAATCATAAAACACAAAGTGGAAAATTGCTAGGGAAACAGGAAGGGAAGCAAGTGGGCTCATCCTACTCGTATTTCTCTTTTGATCTTTTGCATGTTTCGTCAATAGAAATTTTTTAACACAAAGTTAAATTAGTCATGCCCACATCAATTTGAAAAACATGTATCCAAAATGCGGTAAACTAGAGATTGCGTGTAAACTATTTAAAAAAATTCCTCAACCGGATGTGGTATCCTAGACACTAATTATTTACATTAACACCCATAATGGAGGGAAAATTGAAACCTTGAATTTTTTTGAGAAGGCTTGAAGCTAAATCCTCAGGCGATTTCCATTGTTCTTCCTACCTATGTGAATTTACCAGCTCTAGAAAATTGCATCGAGATTCATGAAGAGCAATTTGGATGTGGATTTTGTTCTCATGTTTTTGTGCAGAGTTTTCTCATAAACATTTACTGAAAATGTTGTGATTTAGAGAAATTCTATAGTTCATTGTGAGGGACACATTTCATGGATAGTTATGACTGTGATATATACACAAAAATATATGGATGAAGGTATGAAGATATTTCAAAAAGGCCTCAAAGAATCATTGTTTCGATGACAACAACGATTGCAGGATATGAAAAAAAATGGAGGCAAGATGAAGCTAAATAGAATTCTGAACCAACTAATGTTGATTTTTTTTTAATGTGGAATTTCCCTTGGACTCAGAGCTAGCTAATCAATTTTGTACACAACTCTAATTTATTTTAACTCTCTTCTAACCACATTCTCACTAATATCCAAACTGAAAAAGGAAAACAAAGAGAAATCTGCATCCATCTTCAAGAAAACGTTCGTGGGGTGGGGTGAGGATTATGATCTAGTCATCCATGTACGAGATTTTTTGATAGGTATGTGGAGCATTGTGCATGATAAAATTCTTGGGCAAGGTTCCCAAGGGAAGTCCTCTATGTCTAATCCAAATCGAGGAAGAAAAAGGTAGGCCAATAAACAAATTATTCTTTTTACCCCACATAGCCCCACTAAAATACCCCATCTTCTGACTGAAACTAAGTTAAGGATCTGCCATATGTGTCCACCGGACTGATAAAAATGGGGTACCAATTACTCCAATCCATTTTATTTATATTTAGATCCTTAGTCAGTGCCAATAAATTGAATGCATCATCTTGAGTTTTTCCATATAAATGGGTGATTGACTGGTGCAAGGTAGGGGAGTGGTCTGTATACAATGGAATCAGATCTTCAATTTTTTTGGATGTTCAGAGTCATCGTGTTATAGGCACCGCTTCAAATTTACCGACAAAAAATTTACCGATGTTAGCCCCAAAAATGGCGGGAGACTATTTTCCGATCAAGGGTTTCTCCCCTAAGAGAGCCTATGGGATAAATAGCCTATCGGCTAATAACCTTACCAAATTTTCAATCACACAAACTATATTATTTTCCACTAAAAAAATAAAGACTAGGAATGATATGACAAATGTGGACACAACCTAATGATTACGTATAAATTCAATCATTAGAAGACAACAAAGTTAAAGAGGCATCCCCAAAACCCATGTAAACAATATTTTAATATAATATAGCTTAGAAATGGAGATTTGGTAACCAATAAAATTTATAGTGAAAGAATTATAGTTTCTTAGATAGAATCTTCAAGTAAAATACAAAGCATATTTTTTCACATTTTCATTTGGTGACCACCATGGTGAAATTTTTGGTGTACAAATTAAATTCTTGGAATGTTATTATTTTCATGAGAATCAAAATTATATAGATCTTAAAAAACTATTTATAAACATAGTGTTTTGTTATAATTTTGATGTAAAACAAAATAATATCAAGTAAAATTTGATCTCAAATATGTGCATAATAAAATTGATTAGATTGTTGATGTAAAACAAAATCTCTTTATACAACTAATCATGATGAAGCATACAATGTTTGATTTCTTTTAGAATAAATAACAATTTTATACACTACAATCTATTAAATAATTGTATTTAACAAACTATAAAGAATTATTTTTTTCACTTTTTTATTTAATGCACATCATTAGTGAAGTTGGATTCTTCTTTTAAGTTTTTGTTAAGTTATTTAATTTTGATACAATAAACAATATCATCATTCAAGCACACACATATGTATAATAGAATTGATTAGATCATCAATATTGAAATTAATTAGTCATAAAGTAATTTTCAAAAATATCTATCTATTATATAAAAGTTTTGCATAGTAAACTTTCCCTTTTATATTTGATACCGCTACCAACAAAACTGAATTCTAGAAATCCAAATTGACAATGTAGTATAACAAGAAATACCAAATATACTTTATTGATGTTATTTTTATTAGAATTTGATAAAGAATTTGTAAATGTGAAATATGTGTGGAAGATGGAAGATGCAATCTTCCATTTAGCAGCAACATAGGTAAAGAGGATGAAAATGAGTAACACATGAATTTGCATGATCAACAATCAAAATGTTAGTATTTTTGTTGAAATTCTTCACCAACAATTAAGAAAACTATCCACAACTACCCTTCCAAGTAGGTCCAATCACAAGTATTTCATTTTCATGAATCACCATGCATTATATTATCTCAAGAACACAAAGTATTTTTGATTAACTAATAATTAATGAATTACAATTGTCTCATTATATTGAAGCCTTACCTTTTAAAAAAAATCACTTGAAACTTATATTATTATAGATATAGATAAAGATAGCTTTGTAATTTCAAATTGGAAATTGGTACACTTTCCCTCTTGTCTAGTTTTCCTGAGAATCAAAAAACTTGTTGTGGGTAGGAAAATTATTAAATGGCACCCTCCTGATCTGGACTTTTACAAGTTAAATTTTGATGGCTTGTCTAAAGGTAATCCTAGTGATTCGGGGATTGTGGTTTGTTTGTGAAATCACTATGGTTAGATTCTCTCTTTGAATGCTCTATATATTCCTTCAGGGACTAATAATATGGCTGAGGCTCGTGCTTTTCTTGAAGGACTGCTTTTGGAAAAAAGTCTAAAAATTTCCTACATCCATATTGAAGGTGACTCTGCTCTTATCATTAATGCTTGTAAAACTTGATCGATAGTTAATTGGAAGCTCAAATCTGTCCTGGATCAGATTTGGCTTCTAATTGTTTCTTCTGAGAAAGTTATCATCTCTCATATTTATCGAGAAGGTAATGCATTGGTAGACTTCTTGGCAAATTTGGGCTCATCTAAAGTGGAAATTGATTCTCTGTCATTTGATTATCATAGATATCCTTTTCTTCAGAGTATTATTCAAATAGAGAGTTCTTAACATTGTTTTTTTTATGTCGTTTACCTCCACATATGTATGTATTTTTTAATTTATAATCACGTACATTGCTTTGCTGGCATTATGGTGTATTGATTATGTTGTTTGTATATGTGTGTGGGGGATTGTTCATATATATATATATATATATATAAGCCCATATGTAAGTACAAAATATCATTATGCTTGCATTTCATTGTACTTGATTATGACATTAAGGCGATATCTATATGTGTGGTGAAGCATAGTTTTTTGCCTCCACTGATGTTTTCTCATGTTGCCTCTCCTATCATTCATTCGTGGTATTATCTTTGGTTTTTTTATGTACATCTTTGTGATTCATTCTCTTTCATTCTGATTTTATTCCATCCTCACATTTATTTTTGTCATTATTTCAACTACGATTTTGGATTATGTGGAGATTGAGTAGATTGGAGGGTATAATGTTTTGGTACTTGGACATGTACAACCTTTCCATTCCTTTGTTCTATCGTATGCTAAATTCTATTTATTCCACCTTTTGTGTTATGCCCTCCTCTCCATTTTGAACTTGATGTGATTTGCTTTCTTTCTGCAAGGTTTTCCTTTTTTGGTTTTGTTAAAATTTGTGGTTTCTTTTTATGGTTACATGGCTCATCAATTTTATCACTTATTTTCCTTGGGTCCTTTGATGGAAGGCTGCTCTCAATTTAGTTCTCTTCATATGGAACTCTATCCTCGTAACTATAGGATTTGTCTTGTGGTGGAAGATTGAGAGCAGCCATTTCTCGGACATATTAATGATGATTTCTTGGCAGTTATGTTTCTATTTGATCGCATCCATATTCGGAGGTCTATCAGGAAAATTGTGGGAGAAGATATTTTATTCCCACAGGGAAAGTGTATGATCTTTCCATCTCA
The DNA here is from genome assembly GCA_018584345.1 of Thuja plicata. Classification (NCBI taxonomy): domain Eukaryota; kingdom Viridiplantae; phylum Streptophyta; class Pinopsida; order Cupressales; family Cupressaceae; genus Thuja; species Thuja plicata. The sequence continues at coordinate 1,056,992 of MU223111.1, read as the reverse complement.
AGTTCTCTCTGTTTCTTTATCTAACTACTTTGATTTGTTGCAATCTCCGTTCCATCTTGAAATTATTACTAACAAATTTGTTGAAAAAGAGTTTCTTGGTCCTTAGAAGTTGGTCAAGGCATTGCATAAATATGATTTGTGGAATGGTGCATCATTGGTGGGTAATATGTTTCACCATCATGCTTTGCTCAATAATCATGCAATGTTCTCGATTTATGTAAGTATGAAGAAGGCATTGGAATGACATAATTTTTGGTTTGTCAGATTTGCTTTGTAGCTTCATGGGCATCATTTGAGTCCTCACGTGGTCAACAACATCCAGTCTCTTTTGCTTGATTTATTAGATATTCTGATAAAAGTACAAACTTGTGTCACACTTTTACAAAGGAAGAGGACCACAACATGCAAAGTAGTTAAACTTGAATGACATAAAAGTGGTATTTGTTTTTAGAATTTGAAAATGATGTAAACTAATGAAATGTGTAAAATTGGATGTAGTTTATACCTTTAATTTTTTAAATATTTTTTGAATAAGAATTGACATAGTTTTTTAATTTTTGAAGTCCATTTTTTAATTGTTGAAAAATGTTGAAAATCGAGGGTTTAGTTCCCACCAACAAAATATATGTATTATCTTTTTTTCCTGTGATTTTAGAATATGTTTTAGATGACATGTACAACTAGTGCAAAAAAAAGAAAGATTGGTTTTCGGAATATATTTTGTCTGTTATAACTATTCAAAGTCGGCGTTACCTGAAATTAACAATTTTTATTTCCTGCCTAATTTTCCCTAGCAAATCTACACCAAATACAAAAAAAATAATATATTCTTGAACAAGACTCTCTCCTCTCCTCTAGTGTTAAATATAAGTTTTAAAATTTTTCAACATGATTTGCTAGTTTTTTTTATCTTTTTTTGAATGAGTATGTTCTTCAATGTTAAAATACCTACTTACAATTTTCTTAACTTATCTAATATTATATTTAATCAAAATACTATAAAAATTATATGACCATAATCTAGACTCGGAGCTCTACAAAAGGGTATTTTTAGATTTTAAGAACAATTCAGTTTTGGTGGACAAATAAGCCCCATAAATGACATATTTCAAGTTTTCCTTTTTTTTTTTTATTTGGCTGCCACGTGGGATGCCACATAAGTAGTTTCGACCGAAACGGGTCTAGCCAAACCAAGTCAGGCCGAACCGGGTTCGGCCGAAACATAGGCCAACCAAACATGGTCATGTGGATGACCACAACCCTCAAAGTTGATATATATAAAAGGTTTTTTTTTTAATTTAAAAACAAAAATCAATTATTCTGACTTAAAAAAGGTTTTTTTAATAAAATCATTTTTTAAATTGTTTTAAAAGCGTTATTTTGGGTGTTAAAGGGCAACTAAGAATTAAAATTATCAAGGAGGTTTGTATTATTTGCAATTTTTTTTTTATAGTTTTTTGAGATTTATTTGTGTTTTTATTTAAAGCATTGTTCAATATTAAATTATGAAATTATCAGTATTATTTTTGAATATTTTATCAATTGTATATGGTTTTGTGTATGCAGGTGAATTGAAGCTCTCAAGTTGAACAAATTGTGCAATGGGGAATAAAAGAAACAAAATAAGAAAATATGATCGAATAAGGGATAAAAAAATGAAAGGTCATACAAAACGTAATGAAGATGAACCTGTTGAAGTCCAAGAAGATGCAATTCAAGTAGGGGAACCAATTGATGAAAATATATCTTTTGACATGGGCAATTTGATGGAGATGGATGACGATTCATTTTTCAGTCAATTTTCATCTAACGAAATGGTATGTGAAAGCATAATAAAAAACAATGCAAAAAGATTTGAGATGAATATTTTCAAAGTGAAAGTCTGATTGGAAAAGCACAATTATTTGCTAGGTTATTCAGGAAAAAAGAAATGACTCCTATTTTGGAGTTGCTAGGTGTTGATAACAAGAAAAACTCAGGAGACAATGTAAATTGAACAATAGTTGAAAATTTGCAGGATGCATTGAACAACATTAACAACTCAAGTCGAGGAACTGATTTAAGTGCTGCATGTAGAGAATTGATGACTACTTTATCTAGTAGGAGGTTGACACAAAGAAAAAAAGTACATGTAATTTTTGATTTATTGAATGTATCTAGAAGAACTGTTCAAAGATATATCAGGAAGAGAAATATGTTAGATAAAAATATTTAAAAGAATTGGGTTAATATTTGTAGACTTCCTCAAAAAGACAAAATTTATGAAGAAGTAAAAAGATAGGTCATTGAATATTGGACCGCTCACTCTTGTGTTTCTTCTTATAGAAGGGATACTATACAGATGAAAGATGAAGAGATTGGTATGAAAATTGCACATCCAAAATATTTTATAGATACAACACAAAGCGAATTGTTTGAAGCATTCAAACAAGAATTTTCACATGTGAAAATATGTCAAAGAATGTTTGAGAGGTTGTGCCCTTGCTTTGTATGCATAAATAAGGTACGTGAAACTTGTTCTTGCTAAAATCATGTTGAATTTTATCTATATTTGCAATCATATAAAAAGGTTATGGTAGTACTTAATTCAGATATGCTCATCCCTACAAGTACGACACAATTTGTGAAGTCTATATTATGTGAGAAATTAGAAGATTCAGATGAGTTCAAAGTACAATGTATAAATAGTTCATACAGTGATTGTGGAGATTTACATAAATTTCCATTGCAAATTGAGAGTATTAATGTTGCAATGCCAGTTTTGTGGAAGAGATTTGAATATGAGACATACCGAACTAAGAGCGGAGATGAATCCAAAAAAATTCTATTGAAGGAGAGTGAATTGCCCTACCTTGAGTTTATGACCAGGTTTCGTACTATCATTTATCCACATATCCAGCATTTTCATGGTGCAATATGGCAAGCTAAACAATTTTGTGATTCAAAAAAATGTTTTCCACCTAGTTGTGTTCTTTTAGTTGTAGATTTCTATGAGAAATATACATTCTCCCCTCAATCAGAGCTTCAAGCTCAATATTATCATTCTGACCAAGTTACAATATTTGTGCAAGTGACCTATACACACACACAATTTGATTTGGATGAGGTAGAAAGTACCAATCCAAATGAATGCATTATCATCAAGGAGGTTCATTTCTATATCAACGATGATAAGGTTCATGATAGGAGCTATGTGGCTCATTGTTTT
>MU223111.1:993143-1015906 GCA_018584345.1 Thuja plicata | reverse complement strand
AACTGATCAAGTACCCTTTTAGTTTCCTTAACTCAACCATTCACTTGGTCTTCTTGTTAAATCTTCTTCATCAACAATAGATATGGTACTCAAATAGATAACAATAGTCTCACCAGTAAAGGTTTGATAGCAATGACAAAATAACAACTGCTTGCATTGTCACTTTCCAACAATCTCCCTCTTTGGCATTGATGGTAACACAAAATATTAAAACAATGATTTAACAAGCACAGTTACCGACCAATCCAAAAATTCACTTGTGTTCCTTGATGTGAACTAATTTTCATTAATGTCTTTAGCTTCATTCTGATTCTTATCTGTAAAACATTTCTCCCTTTGTGTCTGTAATCACACTATCATCATCTATGTCTAATCATCTGTAGACTCCCTCTAAGTAGATAATCACTTCAATGTTTTCAATAATAACTCCTGCCTCTATGTAATCTTTCCCTCTTTGTAATCTCTCTTTCTTGGCAATCTCTTCCTCTTTATAGGTAATCTCTCCATCTTTGACAACAATGCCAAAGACGTCGATATCTTTATCATGTAGATCTTTAGTATCATGCTGATCCTGTCATCTTGATTATGACTAATTTATCTTGTCTGTCCTTGTTCATCTTCACAACTTTAGCCAGCATCCTAAAGTGTGACTTACTATGCATCAATGTGTCAGATATTCTGAAAAAAAATATTTGATGCAATAGTACCATATAGAACTTAATTAGCCTCAGTGAGGGGAATCACCCCCAATTTACCTCATAGATAGTCATGAGCATACTTGGGTAGTGATTTTGTAAATATGTCTGCTAATTGTTCTTTGGTGTTCACATAATCTAGTCTCACTTCTTTACTCTGAACTAGCTCCCTCAAGTAATGATACTTGATAGCTATATGCTTTGTCTTTGAGTGCATCACAGGATTTTTAGAAATATTAATAGCACTTGTGTTATCACAATATATGACAATTGGGTCAGTAATTTCTTCCTTCATACCTTTCAGTAGTATCTTCAACCACATAATGTTAGAACAGTTAACTGCTGCTGCCACATACTCAGCTTTGGCTGTAGATTGTGAGGTGTAGTTCTGTTTCTTGCTTGCCTAGGAGATCAATCTCTTTCCTAAAAGAAATGCTCCACCAATAGAACTTTTACTGTCATCAACATTTCCAACCTAGTCAGAGTCAGTGTAAACTCCAAGTTCAAGCTTGTCATTCTTTTTGTAGTATAGACCATAGTCCTTAGTGCCTTTCAAATATCTCAAAATCCTTTTGACTGACATCATGTGAGTTTCCTTGGGATTAGCAAAAAACCTTGCAACAATCCCAACAGCTAGGGAAATATCAGGTCTACTATGTACAATATACTATAGTTTTCCAATCATTGACTTGTAGAGTGTTTCGTTCACTTCTTTTGTGTCATCTTTTGTTAGCTTCTGTCTAGTACCCATGGGTGTACTCACTTGTTTGGACTCTTCCATTCCAAAAAATTTCAGTATCTCTTTGATATATTTAGATTGAGTGATATAGATACCATTCTTCATTTGATAAATTTGAAGGCCAACAAAGAATTTTATTTCACCAAACATAGACATCTCAAACTCAGTTTGCATCTCTATTGCAAATTTCTAACATAACACATCTTATCCACTAAATATGATGTCATCCACAAAAATTTCAGCTAATAATGTACCTTTTCTTTGCTCTGTCTTCAAGTACAAGTTGCTGTTGTCATTGGTTCTTGCAAATCCAATCTTGATTAGATAATTGTGTAATCTATCATACCATGCTCTTTGCGCTTGCTTCAATCCATATAAAGATTTGTGCAATCTGCAAACCATATCCCTTTTGTTTGGGTCTATAAAACCATTAGCTTGCTCAATATACACTTCTTCTTCCAAGATACCATTGAGAAATGTAGATTTCACATCCATCTGATAAACTTTGAATCCTTTATAGGCTACATATGCAAGTAAGGTTCTGACACCTTCCAATCTTGCAACTGGGGCGAAGGTTTCACTGTAGTCAATTCCTTCCTCCTATGCATAACCCTTGCATACTAGTCTAGCTTTGTTTCTTGTCACATCTCCATGTTCATTTAGTTTGTTCCTGAATACCCACTTTGTGCCAATTACATTTTTATCCTTTGGCCTAGGTACAAGTGTCTAAGTTTTGTTCTTCTCAATTTGTTCAATTTCCTCATTCATTGCTTGTATCCAATCTTCATTTTCGAAGGCATCTTTCACTATTTTGGGCTCAAATTCACATAACAGACATGTGTTATTTTTCAATCTACTTCTTTTCATAATAGCAGAATCCTTTGACCCAATGATTTGATCAGAATTGTGATTTCTTCTCACATATTTTTCTAGGGTAGGCTTAGTTCTTGCTTTAGGTTCATCATTTGTATTTAGTTCTGGTTGATTCTGTGACTCGGCATTTCCATCAGATAGCTTGGCATTCACTTGCAGTTGCTCAGCAACTCCATTTTGTGACTTGGCAGGTGCATGCTATTGTTCAGCAGTAGTCTCAGGTAGTGAATTAGAGTCTTCCTCATCCAGATATACGTATGATCTGTAGCTTTTAGGCTCTTGTGTACTTTTAGCTTCATTTCTTTCTGCAAACTCATCAATTCTTACATTTGCACTTTAAACAATTTTGTTAGTATTAGAATTCAAATATTTGTAAGCTTTGCTTTTCGTTGAATAACCAAGAAATATGCCTTCTTCACCTTTAGCATCTAGTTTTCCATTCCTGTTGTCTTTCAATATAAAACATTTTCTTCCAAATACTTTAAAATAATTTACACTAGGTGCATACCCATACAAAAGTTCATAAGGTGTAGCATCTGTACCTTTCTTGATTTGAACTCTATTCAATGTATAGACCGTAGTACTTATAGATTCTTTCCAATACTTCTATGCAACATTTTTCTCCATCATTAGTGTTCTTGCACAGTCCATAATAGATATGTTCCTTCGTTCAGCAATACCATTTTGTGGAGGAGTCCTAGGTGCAGACATGTATCTCTTTATGCCTCGGTCATTGTAGAACCTGTTAAACTCATTAGAAATAAAATCTCCACCTCTGTCAGATCTTAAGCATTTCAAAATTTTGCATGTTTCCTTTTCAACTTTAGCTAAGTACCATTTAAATAACTGGAATACATCAGATTTTTCTTTGAGAAACATTACAGTCACCATCCTTGAATAATCATCAATAAATAGAATAAAGTATCTAGCACCACAATAAATTCTTTCTCCAATGGGACCATAGAGATTAGTATGGATCAATTCCATAATTTCCTCTGATACATGTGTTTTTCTCTTGAAACTAGACTTAGTCATCTTTCCTAGTTGACATTGTTTACACATAGCATTCTCAGGTTTCTTTAACTTAGGTAGCCCTCTAACCTTTTTTAGTTTACTTATGCTTACCAAGTTATCAAAGTTCACATGACACAACCTCTTATGCCATAACCAAACATCATTTTACTATGCAAACAAACATGTTTCTTCAGATAAATCCAGATAAAATAAGTCACCTTTAGTCTGATCACCACTTCCAATTAATTCTCTAGTAGAATCATAGATCTTTGCCTTTCTGTGATGGAATTCAACTTTGTAACCAGAAGTGTTCAGCTGTGCAACAGTCAGAAAATTATATTTAAGTTCATCAACCCAATACACATCATCACATCTGATTTTGTTAGTCAGGTTAATCAATCCTTTACCTTTGATAAGACATGGTGAATCATTACCAAATTTTACATATCCTCCTTTAGATTGGTTTAGGGTTTCAAACTTATCTTTGTCACTAGTCATATGATGGGAACAACCATTGTCAATGATCTAGCGATCATTCTCACTCATATAAGAGATTAGTGCAATTTTCTCATCATCATCAAAATCTTCTTTCATAGCAACATAAACAACTTCTATATCATTGTTGTCAGAATTATCAGTGTCATTGTCAGAAGTTTCTTCAGCAATATAACAAGATTTCTTACCTTTTTCTTTGTAGTCCCTATATTTTATGAAGTCTTGGTCATCCTTTCTATCTCTGTATTATTTGTATTTGTTGTCCCTTCTTTCATCTTTTTCATTTTTGTCAGGACATCTAGCAGCTATATGACCAACTTTGTTGCATGAAAAACAAATGATAGGAAGTTTACCTCTGTATTTTCCTTTTCCTTTGGAAAGCCTTTTTGCCATAAGTGCTTCAAGTTCTTCGAGATCATCATCAGAAGTGTCACTATAACTGTCCACATGTTTCTTTCCTTTCTTAGATTTATTGAGAATCAGCTGTGATCTAAAAGCAGAATCAATCCTTTGTGGATTATAATTGTCATAATTTGACATTTCAAATGCAGTGAGTCTGCCTATTAGATTTTCCATATTTAGATTATTGTTAGGAGTACATCTCAATTCTTGAATTACAGAAACTCTAATAGCATATATAGGAAGTAAAGTTCTTAGTACCTTTCTCATAATGGTGTTCTCATCAATTGTTCCATTAGCCCCTCTAATGGCATTCACAACTTATTTTACCCTATCATAGTACTAAATAACATTTTCACCTTCTTGCATTTTCATCTTATCAAACTTACCTCTTAGACTTTCTGATTTAGCTCTTAGCACATTTGTGTCTCCACCATAGACACTTGCAAGTTTGTCCCACATCTGCTTTGCATTTGTGTAGCTCTTTATATCATCAAACTCTGAATAGCTCAACGAGGAGGCGATCTCCAACATTTCTTTATTGTGCTCTTGCTTTTTCTTTTAGTTGTGCAGCTTTGAGAGGAGTACTATGTGGTACATAGGCATGTTCAATAAGTCACTTAGCATCATCACCAATACCAGCAAAATGTAGTTTCATCAAACTCTGCCATGCAGGGAAGTTATCTTTGTTCAGCTTAGGATCCTCCTTATACATCTTGATCTTTTCACTCCAAGTACCTTCAAACTATTTTTAGGAGACCAAAGCTCTAATACCAATTGTTAGAATGAATTTAGAAAAACTAAGAGGGGAGGGGTGAATCAGTTTTCCTCAGGTCTAGATGTAGCAAATAAATACTTTTTGTACTTTAGATCTACTCGACAGCAGTAGCATAAGTCAGCAATTTAATCATGCAGTTTACTGTCAATTGAAATTAGCTTGTAGAAACATAACAGTAAAGAAAACCATAAGCATTCACACAAGTTGACACAAGTATGTAACATAGAAACCCAATATGGGAAAATCCACCAATAACATGCTACCAAGTTTTCACTCTTCTGAAGTGATGCCCTGTGAGGAGCCAACCCTGTTAAAGGTTACAATAACACACTACTAGGTGTAACCTGGTTAAAGGATTTAATCACCCTATCAGGAGTGACCTTGTTAGAGGACTTAGAACATTCCACCTGAATGTCACCTTGTTAGAGGATTTATACAAATGACTGTTAAGTGAACCTTGTTAAAGGATTTAACTGATACAATGGTAAGAAAGTAATCAATAGTTGTGATCTGATACATACAACTTACTTTGCAATTTAGATCTAATTACAACTCTGATGTTAACTTACTGGATAGCCTACATTGTCATTTCAACCTTCTGATCTGCTTGGAAATCCGTCAAGCAATCACACATGTAACTTTCTTCTTCTGCCTTTTTGCCTTCTCTGCTAGATCATGCCAAACAGTAAAGAAACTATGCAAACCTATTGCATACACACACACTCACCCACTCTAAGTGAATAATCCCTTGAGGTTATCATATACCTCTCTGTCTAGGTCAGATAAATCTTTTGCCTCTCAAACAAGATCATAGATCTTAGGTTAGGTCAGATCCAACAGATCATTCTATCTTTGCATTACGTTTATTTCTCCAAAGTAGTCTCTAATTAAATCTTGAAACCATGCATTAATTAGATCTTAGGTTAGGTCAGATCCGCAGATCATTCTATCTTTGCATTACATTTATTTCTCCAAAGTAGTCTCTAATTAAATCTTGAAACCATGCATTAATTGTTGTTACCCATACATTAAATGACGTGGATCAATCTTTAATTAACATTTCATATCCCAATAAAATCAACTAAGTCGGCCAGAGATCTCAAATCTCATCATTAATTCAATTACTATAAGTTGGCCAACATCACTGTTTCCACTCGACGATTTCAATGGTGCTCGACATTGAATAAATTTTTCTCATCACAAGCAACTTTACTCGACACAAGCAAATTTTCTCATCATAAGAAACTTTACTCGACACAAGCAACTTTTCTCATCATAAGAAACTTTGCTCGGCACAGAGCAACCAGAAACATTGTCTTTGAAAGATAAACAACTAATTACTTTTCCAAAGTGCCAACTAATCAAGTACCGTTTTAGTTGCCTTAACTCAACCATTCACTTGGTCTTCTTGTTAAATCTTCTTCATCAACAATAGATATGGTACTCAAACAGATAGCTATAGTCTCACCAGTAAAGGTTTGACAACAATGACAAAATAACAACTACTTGCATTGTCACTTTCCAACAAGGGGTTCATCACATCCTTTGAAGATAGTATAAGAATTTGTCAAACTATTTTCCTATAGCAAGTATCATCAAGTCACCAAGGACTTACGTAACACCAAATAAAAATTTGGGGTTCATTTTTCATCATTCTTTAAATGTTGGAGAGCTTTAACTAGTAGGTTGTCACGACCAATATTAGAAAAACAATTAGTACACATTTTTAATAAATTTTAATTTGGATTTGACATTTCATCTAAGTTCATTGCATCACTTCTTTTGATGAAATCGTTAAAAGAGGAATCCAAATTAAAAAGGATGTCCCTATTAAAAAAATTATAAATTATTATCATAAGAATCAAAATCAAAATCAAAATAATAAATCTAATTTTTTCATTGACAAACCCAAATTCTTTAGAAAAAATATCTCAACAAACATAAATGCAAAAACACACCATGCCAATGTTACGAATGATGGATGTAGGTATACAACTACATGGACACTTAGGTGTTAATGACTAGCCAACTTAAAGGTACCACAAGAACCCAAAAAAATTAAAGAATACCCCATGGGCACCTCATAGTGTGGATTTGAAAATTAAAAAGGGAGAAGATCTAATAGCAGGGAAAGGTGAACACAAAATTTGTGCATTAACAATATCATTTTTCCTCTAGTCAACGTGTGACATGTAGTACATAAGAAATTTATTCATGGAACACTAGTAAGTCATTTGTGTTCATCAAGCAAGCCCAATATCCACTTAATATTGATCTAGCTAACAGGTTGAGAGGAATGATAATCAGGTGTGTCCTATAGCAACAAAACTTGTGAAAGCATGCTAAATCATAAAACGCAAAGTGGAAAATTTCTAGGGAAACAGGAAGGGAAGAAAGTGGGCTCATCCTACTCATATTTCTATTTTGATCTTTTTCATGTTTCATTGATAGAAAATTCGTAACACAAAGTTAAATTAGTCATGCCCACATCAATTTGAAAAACATGTATCCAAAATGCGGTAAACTAGAGATTGCGTGTAAACTATTTGACAAAATTCCTCAATCGGATGTGGTATCATAGACACTTATTATTGACATTAACACCCATAATGGAGGGAAAATTGAAACCTTGAAGTTTTTTGAGTAGGCTTGAAGCTAAATCATCAGGAGATTACTAGTTTTCTTCCTACCATTACGAATTTAGCAGCTCTGGAAAGTTGCATCGAGATTCTTGAAGAGGAATTTGGATGTGGATTTTGTTCTGATGTTTTTGTGCAGAGTTTTCTCATAAACATTTTATGAAAATGTTGTGATTTAGAGAAAGTCTACAGTTCATTGTGAGGGACACATTTCGTGGATAGTTATGACTGTGGTATATACACAAAAATACATGGATGAAGGCACGAAGCTATTTCAAAAATGCCTCAAAGAAGCATTGTTTTGATGACAACAATGATTTTAGGATATGTAAAAAAATGGAGGGAGGATGAAGCTAAATAGAAGTTTGAACCAACTAATGTTGATTTTTTTAATGTGGAATGCCCCTTGGACTCAAAGTTAGCTAATCAATTTTGTACACAACTCTAATTTATTTGAACTCTCTGCTAATCACATTTTCACTAATATCAAAATTGAAAAAGGAAAACAAAGAGAAATCTGCATCCGTCTTCCCTCACCTGCAAAGAAAACATTAGAGGGTTGGGGTGAGGATTATGATGTAGCCATCCATGTATGAAATTTTCTGATAGGTATGTGGAGGATTGTGCATGATAAAATTCTTGGGAAAGCTTCCCAAGAGAAGTCCTCTGTGTCTAATCCAAATTGAGGAAGAAAAAAGATAGGCCAATAAACAAATTCTTCTCTGTAATCCACATAGCCCCACTTAAATGCCCCATCTTCTGACTGGAACTAAGTTAAGGATCTGTCATACGTGTCCACCAGACTGATAAAACTGAGGTGATAATTACTCTAATCTAGTGTATTTGTATTTAGATCCTTAGTCAGTGCCAATAAATTGAATTCATCATCTTGAGTTTTTCCATCTAAATGGACGATTGACCGGTGTGAGGCGGGGGAGCGGTTTGTATAAAATGAAATCAGATCTTCCATTTTTTTGATGTCCGGAGCCACCATCTTTCAGACACTGCTTCAACTTTACCGATGGTAGCCCCAAATATGACGTAAGACTATTTTCTGATCAAGGGTTTCTCCCCTAAGAGAGCCTATCGATTAAATAGCCTATCGGCTAATAACCTTACCAAAGTTTCAATCACACAAACTATGTTATTGTTCACTAAAAAAAAGGTTAGGAAAGATATGACAAATGTGGACACAACCTAATGATTACTTATAAATTCATTAGAAGACAAAGAAGTTAAAGAGGCATCCCCAAAACCCATATAAAGAATATTTTAATAGAATATATCTTAGAAATGGAGGTTTGGTAACAAATTAAATTTATAGTGAAAGAATTATAGTTTCTTAGATAGACTCTTCAAGTAAAATTCAAAGCAATTTTTTTTTCACATTTTCATTTGGTGACCACCATGGTGAAAGTTTTGTTGTACAAATTAAAATCTTGGAATGTTATTATTTTCATGAGAATCAAAATTATATAGATCTTAAAAAATCATTTATAAACATGGTGTTTTGTTATAATTTTGATGTAAAACAAAATAATCTCTTTATACAACTAATCATGACAAAGCATACAATGTTTGATTTCTTTTAAAATCAATTACAATTTTATATGCTAGAATCTATTTAATAATTGTATTTAACAAACTATAAAGAATTATTTTTTCACTTTTTTATTTAATGCACATCATTAGAGAAGTTGGATTCTTCTTTTAAGTTGTTGTTAAGTTAATTAATTTTGATACAATAAACAATATCATCATTCAAGCACACACATGTGTATAATAGAATTGATTAGACCATCAATATTAAAATTAATTATTTATAAATTAATTTTCAAAAATTATCTATCTATGATATAAAAATTTTACATAGCAAACTTTCCCTTATATATTTGATACCGCTAGTTCAACAAAACTTAATTCTAGAAATCCAAATTGACAATGTAGTATAACAAGAAATACCAAATATACTTTATTGGTGTTCTTTTTATTAGATTTAGATAAAGAATTTGTAAATGTGAAATATTGGTGGAAGATGGAATATGCAATCTTCCATTTAGCAGCCACAGAGGTAAAGAGGATGAAAATGAGTAACATGTGAATTTGCATGATCAACAATCAAAATGTTAGTATTTTTGTTAAACTTCTTCACCAACAATTAAGAAAACTATCCACAACTACCCTTCCAAGTAGGTTCAATCACAAATATTTCATTTTCGTGAATCAACATGCATTATATTATCTCAAGAACACAAAGTATTTTTGATTAACTAATAATGAATGAATTACAATTGACTCATTATATAGAAGTCTTACCTTTTTAAAAAATTCACTTGAAACTTATATTATTATAGATATAGATAAAGATACACACATACTCATATATAAATTTATAAGGGAAGTGGATGACTTAGAAGAAATATAATTAATTGGAAGAAAAATATTAAAAAATTACATAATTAAATAATAACATTGTTTTAAATTTTTTCATATTATTAATTTTTTATTTTAAAATTTATTGACTCGCATTTAAGAAATTATGATAATTTAATTTGTATTAAAAATAATTCTACAAAGTAAAAAGATGTAGAATAATTGTAGTTCTATTATTTTAGTCTAGTGCCCAATTGATCTTCATCATTTGATCATAGTCTCAAATGGGTTTCCATCCATACAAAATGCCCAATAATACATAACGTTTATGATGATTGTAATTGAAATTTTTTAAGTTTTATATATTATCCTCATTTGCTTTCTTGGTCATCATGTCATCACCATATCTTATCAACACCGCCAATTTAGTTTGCGTACTATCATTATCAAAATTAATCCTTGAATAGAGTTGAAAGTGTCACGTTGAGATTTTTTAGCTGAAACAATCCATCCCATAATCCAAATGTCTAACTCACACTTTTATTCCAAGATTTAATCCAATCTACATAGTCGTCTTAATTACCTTTTCCCATATTTTGAATCATCCTATTATCCATCCAAGTTAATTCCAAATGGTCCATTCTATCACCTAAGGGTATCCCTCATCCCTTCAAAATGAGGTTATAAATCCCTTATCTACTAACCAATTCACATCCACAATAAACATCCAACTTGGAACAAAAATCAGACCTACCCATATAGATCCCATCATCATCTCCATTATTATTACAAAAATATCCCATATAGCTACTTCCGTAATGAACATTCCAAATAAAATTATTCTAGCTAAGAACAACTAGTACCATAACCTCATTTATCCTATGTCTTACAATATGCAACATCGCAAACACACATCTCCAACGCCACCTTGTTGATCCTTTGATCAAGAATGGAAAGCCATTAAACATTACCTTTAAGGATTGTACATAGGAACTCATAAGAAATGATATACCTTCAAGTATTAGCATCCATATCCCTTTGATCTGTCTAAATGACAAGTCTCATTCCCTAACTCTTTTGAAATTCCTAAGTATGATAAATATAAGAGGAAGGAAGATCCTAGTGAGCATGGAAGAGAATTCTTCATGGATACAAAAGAAATGGCATATGAAACTAAATAATTACTGTGTATTTCCTTGTAGCTTAGGTGATCGAGAATTTGAATGGTTCCTTTACCAACCTAAGGGGTTCATCACATCCTTTGAAGATGGTATAAAAAATTTTCAAACAATTTTCCTATTGCAAGGATCATCAATTCACCGTGGACTTACGTAACACCAAATAAAAATTAGGGGTTCATTTTTCATCATTCTTTCAATGTTGGAGAGCTTTAACTAGTAGGTTTTCATGACCAATATTATAAAAACAATTAGTACATATTTTTAATAAATTTTAATTTGGATTTGACATTTCATCTAAGTTCATTGCATCACTTCTTTTGATGAGCTCGTTAAAAAGGAATACAAATTAAAAAGGACGTCCCTATTAAAAAAATTATAAATCATTATCATTATCATAAGAATCAAAATCAAAATCAAAATAATAAATCTAATTTTTTCATTGACAAGCCTAAATTCTTTAGCAAAAATATCTCAACAAACATAAATGCAAAAACACACCATGCCAATGTTATTAATGATGCATGTAGGTATACAACTACATGGACACTTAGGTGTTAACGACTAACCAACTTAAGGGTAGCACAAGAACCAAAAAAAATTAAAGAATACCCCATGCACACCTCATAGTGTGGACTTGACCATTCAAAATGGAGAAGATCTAATAGAAGGGAAAGGTGAACATGAAATTTATGCATTAACAGTATCATTTTTCCTCTAGTCAACTTGTGACATGTAGTACATGAGTGGAATCTTACAGTAGATAAGAAATGTATTCATGGAACACTAATAAGTCATTTATGTTCATCAAGCAAGCCCAATAGCCACTTTATATTGATCTAGTTAATAGGTTGAGAGGAATGACAATCAGGTGTGTCCTATAGCAACAAAAATTGTGAAAGCATGGTAAATCATAAAATGCAAAGTGGAAAATTGCTAGGGAAACAAGAAGGGAAGAAAGTGGGCTCATCCTACTCATATTTCTCTTTTGATCTTTTGCATTTTTCGTCGATAGAAATTTTTTAACACAAAGTTAAATTAGTCATGCCTACATCAATTTGAAAAACATGTATCCAAAATGCGGTAAACTAGAGATTGCATGTAAACTATTTGACAAAATTCCTCAACCAGATGTGGTATCCTGGACACTTATTACTGACATTAACACCCATAATGGAGGGAAAATTGAAACCTTGAAGTTTTTTGAGAAGGCTTGAAGCTAAATCCTCAGGAAATTGCCATTGTTCTGCCTACCTATGCGAATTTAGAAGCTCTAGAAAATTGCATCGAGATTCATGAAGAGCAATTTGGATGTGGATTTTTTTATGATGTTTTTGTGCAGAGTTTTCTCATAAACTTTTACTGAAAATGTTGTGATTTAGAGAAAGTCTGTAGTTCATTGTGAGCGACACATTTTGTGGATAGTTATGACTGTGGTATATACACAAAAAGATATGGATGAAGGCACAAAGCTATTTCAAAAATGCCTCAAAGAAGCATTGTTTTGATCACAATAATGAATGCAGGATGTGAAAGAAAAATGGAGGTAGGATGAAGCTAAATAGAAGTTTGAACCAACTAATGTTGATTTTTTTAAATGTGGAATGCCCCTTGGATTCAAAGCTAGCTAATCAATTTTGTACACAACTCTAATTTATTTGAAATCTTTTCTAATCACATTCTCACTAATATCAAAACTGAAAAAGGAAAACAAAGAGCAATTTGCATCCATCTTCCCTCACCTTCAAAGAAAACATTGGTGGGGTGGGGTGAGGATTATGATGTAGCCATCCATGCACAAGATTTTGTGATAGGTATGTGGAGCATTGTGCATGATAAAATGCTTGGGAAATCTTCCCAAGGGAAGTCCTCTATGTCTAATCCAAATTGAGGAAGAAAAAAGGTAGGCCAATAAACAAATTCTTCTTTGTACTCCACATAGCCGCACTAAAATGCCTCATCTTTTGACTGAAACTAAGTTAAGGATCTGCCATACATGTTCACCAAACTGATAAAACTGGGGTGCCAATTACTCCAATTTATTGTATTTATATTCAGATCCTTAGTCAGTGCCAATAAATTGAATGCATTATCCTAATTGTTTCCATCTAAATGGGCGATTGACCAATGCGAGGCAGGGGAGCAGCCTGTATACAATGGAATCAAATCTTCAGTTTTTTTGGATGTTTAGAGTCACTGTCTTTCAAGCATCACTTCAACTTTACCGACAAAAAAATTTACTGACGTCAGCCCCAAAAATGGCTTGAGAATGTTTTTCAATCAAGGGTTTCTCAGATAAATAGCTTATTGGCTAATAACCTTACCAAAGTTTCAATCACACAAACTATGTTATTGTCCATTGAAAAAAAGGCTAGGAAGGATATGACAAATGTGGACACAACCTAATGATTACTTATAAATTCAATCATTAGAAGACAAAGAAGTTAAAGAGGCGTCCCCCAAACCCATATAAAAAATATTTTAATAGAATATAGCTTAGAAACTGAGATTTGGTAACCAATTAAATTTATAGTGAAAGAATTATAGTTTCTTAGATAGAATCTTCAAGTAAAATACAAAGCAATTTTTTTTTCACATTTTCATTTGGTGACCACCATGGTGAAAGTTTTGTTGTACAAATTAAATTCTTGGAATGTTATTATTTTCATGAGAATCAAAATTATATAGATCTTAAAAAATCATTTATAAATATGGTGTTTTGTTATAATTTTGATGTAAAACAAAATAATCTCAATTAAAAGTTGATCTCAAATATGTGCATTATAAAATTGATTAGATTGTTGATGTAAAACAAAATCTCTTTATACAACTAATCATGAGGAAGCATATAATGTTTGATTTCTTTTAAAATCAATTACAATTTTATACACTAGAATCTATTAAATAATTATATTTAACAAACTATAAAGAAATATTTTTTCACTTTTTTATTTAATGCACATCATTAGAGAAGTTGGATTCTTCTTTTAAGTTGTTGTTAAGTTAATTAATTTTGATACAATAAACAATATCATCATTCAAGCACCCAAATATGTATAATAGAATTGATTAGACCATCAATATTAAAATTAATTATTTATAAATTAATTTTCAAAAAATATCTATCTATTATAGAAAAATTTTACATAACAAATTTTCCCTTATATATTTGATACTGCTAACAACAAAACTTAATTCTAGAAATCCAAATTGACAATGTAGTATAACAAGAAATACCAAATATACTTTATTGGTGTTCTTTTTATTAGAATTAGATAAAGAATTTGTAAATGTGAAATATTGCTAGAAGATGGAATATGCAATCTTTCATTTAGCAGCCACAGAGGTAAAGAGGTTGAAAATGAGTAACATGTGAAATTGCATGATCAACAATCAAAATATTAGTATTTTTGTTAAACTTCTTCGCCAACAATTAAGAAAACTATCCACAACTACCCTTCCAAGTAGATTCAATCACAAATATTTCATTTTCATGAATCAACATGCATTATATTATCTCAAGAACACAGTATTTTTTATTAACTAATAATGAATGAATTACAATTGACTCATTATATAGAAGTCTTACCTTTTTAAAAAATTCACTTGAAACTTATATTATTATAGATATAGATAAAGATACACACATACACATATATAATTTTATAAGGGAAGTGGATGACTTAGAAGAAATATAATTAATTGGAAGAAAAATATTAAAAAATTACATAATTAAATAATAACATTGTTATAATTTTTTCGTATTATTAAATTTTTATTTTAAAATTTATTGACTCACATTTAAAAAATTATGATAATTTAATTTGTATTAAAAATAATTCTACAAAGTAAAAAGATGTAGAATAATTGTACTTCTATTTATTTTAATATCTTTGATATGTTTGAACACACTTTATCTGAAATAATAATAAAAAAAATCTTATTTTAATATTTTACTATTCTATAATCTAAATAAAATCTATAATACTATTAATAACGTGTGGTGTTTCCTTTATTTTGTGAACACTTAGTAACTAAACCTAAACTAAATGAAATGAAATGAATAAATTTAAAAATATTCTCTATTTAAAAAAAAACATAATTACAAATTTCTTAACCTAAATAGATTCTACATCTTAAATTCTTGTAAAAGAAAGAAGAAAAGATAAATTTAAAAATCTAAAATATAATTTAATAATTGAAAAATTATAATTAACATTTATTTGAAAATAAAAACTATCCTATTTTATTAAATAAATATCTTATTATTGTAATTAATATTAATGGTATTTTAATTTACAAATTTAAATTAATTATATTAAACTATTTTAATTTAATCTTTTAAAAATTAAAATAATATTTAAAATTAAAAACCCGTGTTCTTACCTTAAGATTTTTTTTTTCATCTTCATTTGGGTGGGTGTTTAATTATGGGGCGAAAGGAAACAATTTTGAAAGGAACTTAATAGTGATGAGACAAATTTCTAGTCACATGTTTCTCCCCATACAAAGTCTGTCAGTGTTCTTTTTCAAGCCTTGCCTTCCATTATTAAGTTTCTAAAATGAATGAATTATTCTGTCCAACTATGTCTATGCAATAACTTGTAAAAAGGTATAATCCATACAAAACTAAAATCGATTGAAGCAAGTTTCAATACAGCTAAATCCACCCGGAGGAGACAAAAAAAAAACAATTTGGACTGTTTTAAATTGTCATTTTACAAACATGTATTTCCTTTTTCAAGATCATTGATTTTGTGAAATGTCATTGTTCATCGTACGTAGGTTGAACTAAAAATTTGCATTGAATGATGGCTAAAGTTGAAACGTAAACTTCAAGACCATTGAAGACAGATCATGGGCATATTGGAGATTTGTCTACTTATATACTTGGTAAATGTGTTCTAAACCCAGAAATAATTATTTTTAGACATGTACTTAATTCTCTCTTCATCTAAATTGCAATCATGCGGTAAGTTGGAAAAACCCATCATATTATCAGGCTGTCATAATCAATGGCTAAGTTTAATTCCTAGGTATTTAGATGTATTTAAAGATAACTACATGCTCCAATGTCAAAATTAATGGTTACAATTTTATCTTTCCAAATAAAAATAAAACTGCATGACTTTTCTAATTGTTCAGTCTTGATGATTCTCCAAAACAGTAAGGCCAAGATTCATCCCGCTGATTGAAACTTCCCTTTTCTTTGAAGTTATCTTTTAATTGCATGTCAGGCCCTATTCGGTTAAATTCTCCCAACCCTATACTAAATCTAATTATAATCTACCCATCAAGGTGGATTTGATATTTTACTTGATTTCAACACATATATTTCAAGGATTTCAGGCTCCGCTTTGGAAGCCTCAGTTTACATTGATCAAATGAGGTGCCAAAACAAATTCAAATCAAAGGAAATCTTTTTAGACTTATAAATATTGTCTAGGGTCTTACGTGTGCAAAATTCATCACATCAAAATAATATTAGAAGTGCAATGAGGGGTTAATATATTGTACTGGCATTTGAGATGGTCCCCATGCTATCATGAATGCTGGATTTAAGTAATAAATAATTCATTGAGGATATGTGAAGTGAATTTTCTCCCTTTCATACATTGAGAGGTTAAATTTGATGGCCATATTTGCACTATTTTACCACAAAACAGAACGAGGTAGTTTTGATTATGAAACTGAATAAGAAGATTTTTTTTTGCAACGTCAAAAAACTTTTCTTATCCATATTTGATCAAAACAGACCTTAACATATTTACATATGGTATGAACTGATTTATGTTTTACTCAAAGTTTTCCCTTAAAAGTAGATCCTAAATAGAACCCTGAGCTATCTAATTGCTCAATGTTATAACAAACAGTTGTCTGATATGAAATAGAGTTTCTCGATACACAAAATGGTACGTTGCTTGTACCAGAATGGGCATAAAATCTCAAGCGGGTTTTTTTTGTTTCAACTAATCTAAGAAAAGAAAATGGGCAAAAAATCTCAAGGGGGTCTCACATAATCCAAGAAAAGAAAAGCACCTAAGAAAGGGAGTAGCTATAAACTCTAAATTAGAATGCATACAATCCAAATTTAGATCCTGATAACACGCACCATGTACAAATGAAAAATTTCTCTTGACTGTAAAAAAATTATAGGAGAAAACTCCTCGCTAGAAAAGAAAAAAAAGAATAAATAGAAGCCCTGCAGAATAATATCCCAGAAGCATATATGGAACAAGAAACCATTTTTCACAATAATATGGGCATGTAAGAGCCTAGGAAGGGCATATAAATCTGATGGAACTGTGTGTCCTTCAAGCTCGTGAGTTGAAACTCCATTCATTCAGTTACTCGCACCACTCTTCTACCATGACTGGTGAAGTAAGCAGAGTGTTGAAAAGACCTACTACTCCCGTGCTCGCTTCCACAACAACACATTCCAATTTCAAAACATGACCCACATCATCATCTAAAGGCCTATATGCCTTCCACCGCCCAACTTCACACCATCTCCGACCCTTTTTTGAAACAAGTACACTAGGGTTTAACCTACTGCTACCAAATAGATCTTCATCCTCATCATCATCATCTCCACTTTCATTATGCACTGCACTGCCTGCTCCTCCATGTAATTCATGATGCACTTGATGCCATGACTCTGAGAAGCACTCTATTGAGCAATGATAACTCTTAGCAGCAGGTATCTAAGCCTTTACACAACCCAAACATTGTAGTGTGGCCACTTCAAATGGATGGACACTGCAAACTACAACCTTTTCATCACTACGATACCATCAAAACCTCAAGTGGTAGCTCATGTCAATGGGGCTAGATTCAAAAAAATCATAGTTGGTGATGGTGTCAATAGGACAATGACAGAGAACAAAGGGTAAAATCTCGCACCCCACAATCGGAATCTCAGACAAAAAATATAGCCAAATCATGCTCACCATGATTCTCGCCCCCTCAAATCCATAATCTTCACAACACAGTCTTCAAACCCTCACCAAAATGCAACGCCGCTGAGAAAGAACAATGCACGTCAAAAATAAGAGTTTGATGATGAACAAAAAAGGAAAACTCGACCCGTTAAATAGCATCATGCAAAAATTTCAACTCGAGCATGCAAAAAACAAAGCCACCATGGAAAAACAACTAGTGCCAGATATAACAGCCAATACTCCTCAAACACCAGTTTGGCGGCCAAAAAAATTGAACTCCACCGTTAAGTCCAATCTGCTAAAAAATAGAGCTAAAATTGGGTTCGTCAAGCGCCAGTTAAACCATAACTGTCTTGGCATCACTTCAAAGTTCAAATGACGGTATGGTCTTATTTTAATATAACTTTAAAAAACATAAAAGAAATTATAATATTTTCAACTCCTGATAACAATATGGGCGTGTGCATGATAATATAACTGCACCGCTTAATATAAAACAAATCGAGAACTCTCGATTATCTATTTGTACACCCAAACTATATAAAAATAAGTTAACGTAGTAGTGTAAAATTAAAGCTGGCTACGCACTTGCATGTTGAGTGATATTGTAGATGCGTTTGTTGTTGTTCTCTATATAAAATAGGAGGTAAAAATTTAAAAAATTATATTTTATAGATTTTCATAAAAAAAAATTATTAGTCTAATTTTTATAATATATTTTAATAAAATAGTAAAAATTTTAAACAAAAAATAATTAAAATATATTATATTATATAAATTTGAATTTTTTCAAATATACTATTTTATATAGAGAATAATCAGAGTTGTATTTTTTAAAAATCAACATTTTTTTATACTGTAATAATTGTATATCAGTATATTACAAATTGATTAAAATTATCATTTCAAACTGAATAAATGTTAAAATTGTTCTTTCAAAGTGAAACAAATTCACGTAGATGTTTAGTAAATCTAGAATTTTTCATCCATTACCATTATCAATCTCTTTTAATGTATTCTTAACTCTAATTTTAACTCTTACATTAACATTAATGATTAGCTGGTTTGTGAAAATATTTATGTTGCTCAAATTATACAACTCCTTATTTTCTTTTTGAAAATTTGACTATGATTAGTTGGCCTCTGAATTTGAATAATAACTAGTGCTTGCACCAAAAGGAAGTGCAAGGTTACACCGATAGGAAATTATGCATATAAGTTTAGGTGTTAGAGAGAATAATTAGATATGTGAATAGAAGATACATTTGTTTAATTTACAATATTTTATGTACAAAATAGTATTTTTCATACATTATTAAAATAATAAATAAGTATTTATATAAATCTATTGACCATGAAACAAAAGAGTTATTACGTACTTGGAAAAAGAGTATAGTGAGACTTGAGATTTCAAGTTAATTTTACGCACTGCCTAATGAGTGAAGGCATCATTAACCACATGGAAAATTCACATTTTCAACATATGTTGTTTGATGTTCACACATTTCTTTTAGTTTTAGGTCTTATGTTAGAATGAAAGAAAAAAATATATTGAAGATAATTATCTATAAGACTATTTAGCAAACTTCAAATAATATAAGAAATTATACAACTTATATATATTTAATTTATGCAATAGACATTTATCTAGAAATTAATTACCAGTATAATATTGAATCCATACCAAAATAAATTTTTTTACTTCAAATAATAAGGCAACCTTATTATGGTAGGTAGGTGATAAGTTGAAATGGTGATGGTAGTTAAAGCCATGAGGGGAGGAATGCGACCATTGACGTCATGGTACATGAAAAATGGTCGATTTAGATATGCCTTGCTCAAAAGATAGAAACCTAATTATACAAGTAGATATGCAATGATATTTGATGTTCAATATTTTTTTTAATGCTTTATATTTACTTTGTCAATTCTACAGTTTAAACATTTTCATACCTATGAGTTTAAAATCAATCAAATTTTATTTTTTGCATATCTTTCTATAAACATCTAAAACAATATTAATATAAATTTCATTTTAAAGTACATTGAAATTATTTTTCATATCTATCTAAAAATCTAAAAGATAATAATGTTTTAGGACAGAACAAAGTGTACATATTGTAACACAAAAAACCAAATATATCAATTCCTAAGTGAGGGAAGAAGAAAATAAACTTGCAAATTATTCCTTTAATGAAAAGTTCAAAGATTCCAAAATTCAATGTTTTTAGGTATTAGTAAAATTGAATCATGGATCTCACGCAAGATATGTAATTTAAATTATAAAAAATAGAAATGAATTTTGTTTTATAGAATATATTTTATTTTATAGGATTTCTACTTATGATTCAAAAGTAAAAGTCATTTGTCACTAAATCAACTCATATAAAAAGTAAAAGTTTAATTTTTAATTAGAAATTACTTATATTAATAAAAATATATGTCACATTTCCTACATGTTTGGTAGGTCATCACCACTACCCTTCTTTAAAAGATCACAAGATTTTGTGTACTTTTCCTTTTCCAACAAATTCAAATGCTTTAAGTATTCTCTACAAGGAAAGAATATACTCAACCCAAGAGTAATAAATATAAAAAAAATGGTGAAAGTTATTATAGACTTAAAGTGCACCGAAAGAATACATTAGGATTGAATACCTATCTTGTCCATTTCACACTTTTCTATCCTCCATCTTCTATCAAAATTTTAATGTATTCTATTGTCTAATCATTCATAACACACATTTAAATGCAAGACACATATTCATTTGTCATATAGATTATCTGATTGGTCATAAACTTAGTCATATTTGAGTCACATTCAAAAAAATGTTAGGAAATGGATGCATAAAATTGCACAATTGAATCACAATACTTATATTGATATCACCACCAAAATTGATGCCATTATACAATCATTACAAAAAATAACACCACAATCATAATAATTTACAGAAAGAAAAAATCTTCCCTACAATTCTTTGAAGCTCCAATGAACTCCCCAAGTGAGTAGTCCCTTAAAGAATAAAATGTTTCTATCCTTTTATTCTAGCGACCAATTGATCTTCATCATTTGATCATAGTCTCAAATGGGTTTCCATCGATACAAGATCCCCAATAATACATAACATTTATGATGATTATAATTGAATTTTTTTTAGTTTTATATATTATCCTCATTTGATTTCTTGGTCATTGGACCATCACCATATCTCATCAACACCACCAATTTAGTCTGTGTACTATCATTATCAAAATTGATCCTTGAACATAGTTGAAAGTGTCACCTTGGGATTTTTTAGCTAAATCAATCCGTCCCATTCTCCAAATTGTCATGCCCAAAAATTCGCGCCCAAAAACGCAATAACTTTTTTTTTTTAAGTATTAAAATTAATGTCAAGAGGGTCTAAGGGGAATCATGACAAAGTGTCAACCTCCCTTAACCCAAGGTCATCTTTGGAAGTTAAAAATATACAAGGTGTCAATTAATTATAGATCTCGCTAGAGTTAAATTTAGGCTAACGTTCAAAGACTATGCAAGGTGAGGTTATAAGGATTAGCGTGTCATCCCCTTTATATATTAATAGAGTTTGATGATGTGGAGAGGGAGAGAAAGAGACTCCCTATACTCCGTTTCCAGGGACGTTCAAGAAAACTAGTATGTTGATAGCTTAAAGATTCTATGTTTAAAAGTAACCCCCTAGGGAAAGGAACTTTCATAATATTATTTTTATGATGACCAGTATACTGGCCACATATATTGGCCACATAAAAATAACATTATAAGTCCCTAAGTTTAATTTAAAAAAAAAATTCAATTAAATTTTCCCCTTTAATATATCTCAATTAATTTATTTAATTATCGTTTAACTATTGACTCGTTGGATTTGATTTCGTAGAAATTCTTATAACTTAAATGTTAGAAAAACTAGATAAAATATCAAAAGTAATTTAATGTTGAACTATAGTCTTTCAACAGTTCATTAATAATCTATTTTACTAGACCCTTGAACTTCAACAAATCTCATATTAAAAGCAATCTAAATGGAGACACGATATTGTTTAATAGAGGGTCATCTATTGAGAAGATTATAACCCCACTAATAAATAATTACTAAAAGTTAAAAAAAATTTTACAATTCAACCTATACATTTTACTTTGAGTTATTATCCTTTTGTCAAAAAGAAATTAAATTAAATCAGCACATCTCTCCCCAAAAGAAATATATATATATTTTCTTAGGACACTAATAGTTTAAAAGAACTAAATTTACATGGCACAAATAAAATTTCTTTTGCTAAGCAAAGGGAAAAACCTCCCACGAAAAAAAAACCCTTCTTTTAAAGAAAAAGTCAGCATTAAAATTTTCCTCTCACAACTTTCCACGCCCTAATCCTAATTCTAAATTAGGGTTGGGCTCAAAAAATGGAAAGTGACAAAAAGTCACTTATAGAGAACTTCTTCCTATTATCAACTCATTTTTTTGTTTCTACATATCCTAAGAGATATTTTTTTTGTTTAACAATGATCTATGCAGGTCTGTCCATTTTCATGGAGCTAAAAAGAAGACACTTTTATCATATATATATATATATTTTAATATATATATACATATATATATCAGTATATATATATATA
>MU223111.1:965312-981331 GCA_018584345.1 Thuja plicata | reverse complement strand
AGATGACCACACTCCCATATCCCAACCCAAGGTATGCATATGGGGATTCACTAATGTACTAATCTAGGTAGGTGGACAACCATTCCCAAGTTGACATGTCATGGCCTTAAGTACAAAACACAAGTGTTAAATGACACACAATACATTTACACATCACTAGGCCATGTCATATCCACTTAGGAAAAACTCACAAAGAATTTAGAAATACATTAAAGGATTATACTCCCACAATCAACCAAATACATTTACGAATAAAATTATGAAACGACGAGGTCTTGTCTTTCATTAGACACAACCTTGGCTCAAACGGAGTTCACATATCCCTTTGTTTGGTTCCCCAGATAAAATTCCATGGTTTCTTACCTACACACTCAATTCAAATATCAGTAGTCTGAGGAGATAAATATACATCATAAAGAAATAAGCAATATTCAAAATTTAAGGAAATCATCAACATATTAAGTTTATTGCTAAAGATCACAAGAATACATCAATCTCTTTTTAAGCATTTATCATAAGGTAAGATTCACATTGCAAGAAATAAAAATTAAATATCTATTTCTAATAAATCCCAATTTCATCAATAACCATAAGATAATCATAATGTATTTCCAAATCAATTGTCTCACAATAAATGTCCATAATAGAAAACATAATATAGTCCATAAGGTGCATCATAAAGCATCATGTGTCCACAAATCCAAAATGATCAAATCCGTGGCATAAAGCATAAAATCCATAATGTCCAAAGTGCATAAAAAGTAAATTATCATATACTAAATCTATCATAAGCAGAAAATTTGGAAAACTAAGATGAGGTTTGGGGTGAGGCCTCACACAAATGTCTAACTCACACTTTTATTCCAAGATTAATCCAATCTACATAGTCAACTTAATCACCTTTTCCCATATTTTGGATCATCCCATTATCCATCCAAGTCAATTCCAAATGGTCCATTCCATCACCTAAGGGTATCCTTCATCCCTTCAAAATGATGTTACAAATCCCTTTATTACTAACCAATTCACATCCACAATAAACATCCAACTTGGAACAAAAATTAGAGCTACCCCTATAGATCTCATCATCATCTCCATTATTTTTTCAAAAATATCCCATATAGCTACTTCCATAATGAACATTCCAAATAAAATTATTCCAAATAAGAACAACTATTACCATAACCTCATTTATCCTATGTCTTACAACATGCAACATCATAAACACACATCTCCAACACCACCTTATTGATCCTTTGATCAAGAATGGAAATCCATGAAAAATTCCCTTAAAGGATTGTACACAGGAAATCATAGGAAATGATATAACTTCAAGTATTAGCATCCATATCCCTTTGATCAGTCTAAATGACAAGTCCCATTCTCTAAGTCTTTTGAAATTCCTAAGTATGATAAATATAAGAGGAAGGAAGATCATAGTGAGCATTGAAGAGAATTCTTCATGGATACAAAAGAAATGACATATGAAACTAAATACTTACTATATGTTTTCCTTGTAGCTTAGGTGATCAAGCATTTGAATGGTTCCTTCACCAACCTAAGGGGTTCATCACATCCTTTGAATATAGTATAAAAATTTGTCAAACAATTTTCCTATAGCAAGGATGATCAAGTCACCATGGACCTACCTAACACCAAATAAAAATTTGGGGTTCATTTTTCATCATTCTTTCAATGTTGGAGAGCTTTAACTAGTAGGTTTTCATGACCAATATTACAAAAACAATTAGTACAAATTTTTAATAAATTTTAATTTGGATTTGACATTTCATCTAAGTTCATTGCATCACTTCTTTTGATGAACTCGTTAAAAGAGGAATCCAAATTAAAAAGGACGTCCCTATTAAAAAAAGTATAAATCATTATCATAAGAATCAAAATAATAAATATAATTTTTCATTGACAAACCCAAATTATTTAGCAAAAATATCTCAACAAACATAAATGCAAAAACACACCATGCCAATGTTACCAATGATTCATGTAGGTGTACAACTACATGGAAACTTAGGTGTTAATGACTAACCAACTTAAGGGTACCAAAAGAACCAAAAAAAATTAAAGAATACCCCATGGGAACCTCATAGTGTGGATTTGAGAATTAAAAAGGGACAAGATCTAATAGCAGAGAAAAGTGAACACAAAATTTGTGCATTAACAATATCATTTTTCCTCTAGTCAATGTGTGACATGTAGTACATGAGTGGAATCTTACAGTACATAATAAATTTATTCTTGGAACACTAATAAGTCATTTGTGTTCATCAAGCAAGCCCAATAGCCACTTAATATTGATCTAGCTAATACGTTGAGAGGAATGACAATCAAGTGTGTCCTATAGCAAAAAAACTTGTGAAAGCATGCTAAATCATAAAATGCAATGTGGCAAATTGCTAGGGAAACATGAAGGGAAGCAAGTGGGATCGTCCTACTCATATTTCTCTTTTGACATTTTTCATGTCTTATCGATAGAAAATTTGTAACAAAAACTTAAATAAGTCATGCCCACATCAATTTGAAAAACATATATCCAAAATGCGGTAAACTAGAGATTGTGTGTAAACTATTGGACAAAATTCCTCAACCAGACGTGGTATCCTGGACATTTATTATTGACGTTAACACCCATAATGGAGGGAAAATTGAAACCTTGAAGTTTTTTTAGAAGGCTTGAAGCTAAATCCTCAGACGATTGCCACTTTTCTGCCTACCTGTGCGAATTTAGCAGCTCTAGAAAAGGGAATCGAGATTCATGAAGAGGAATTTAGATGTGGATTTTGTTCTAATGTTTTTGTGTAGAGTTTTCTCATAAAAATTTACCGAAAATGTTTCTTTGGAGAAAGTTCGTAGTTCATTGTGAGGGACACATTTAATGGATAGTTATGACTATGGTATATACACAAAAAGACATGGATGAAGGCACAAAGCTATTTCAAAAATACCTCAAAGAAGCATTTTTTCGATGACAACAATGATTTCAGGATATGTTAAAAAATATGGGGAGCATGAAGCTAAATAGAATTTTAAACCAACTAATGTTGATTTTTTTTTAATGTAGAATTCCCCTTGGACTCAGAGCTATCTAATCAATTTTGTACACAACTCTAATTTATTTGAACTCTCTGCTAACCACATTCTCACTAATATCAAAAAAGAAAAAGGAAAAAAAAAAAGGCAAATCTGCATCCATCTTCCCTCACCTTCAAAGAAAATGTTGGTGGGGTGTGGTGAGGATTATGATGTATCCATCCATGCACAATATTTTGTGATAGGTATATGGAGCATTGTGCATGATAAAATTCTTGGGAAAGCTTCCCAAGGGAGTTCCTCTATGTCTAATCCAAATTGAAGAAGAAAAAGGTGGGCCAATAAAAAAATTATTCTCTATACTCCATATAGCCCCACTAAAATGCCACATCTTATGACTGAAACTAAGTTAAGGATCTGCCATACGTGTCCACCAGACTGATAAAAATAGGGTACCAATTACTCCAATCCATTGTAATTATATTTAGATCCTTAGTCAGTCCCAATAAATTGAATGCATCATCCTGAGCTTTTCCATATAAATGGGCAATTGACTGATGCGAGGTAGGGAGTGGTATGTATACAATGGAATTAGATCTTCAGTCTTTTTGGATGTTCAGAGTCACCATCTTTCAAGCATTGCTTCAACTTTACCGACAAAAATTTTACGGACGTTAGCCCCAAAAATGGTGGGAGACTATTTTTTGTTCAAGGGTTTCTCCCCTAAAAGAGCCTATGGAATAAATAGCCTATCGGCAAATAACCTTACTGAAGTTTCAATCACACAAACTATGTTATTGTCCACTGAAAAAATAAAGACTAGGAATGATATGACAAATGTGGACACAACCTAATGATTACTTAGAAATTCAATCATTAGAAGACAAAGAAGTTAAAGAGGCATTCACAAAACCCATGTAAACAATATTTTAATAGAATATAGCTTAGAAATGGAGATTTGGTAACCAATTAAATTTATACTCAATGAAATATAGTTTCTTAGATAGAATCTTCAAGTAAAATACAAAGAAACTTTTTTTTCACATTTTCATTTGGTGACCACCATGGTGAAAGTTTTGGTGTACAAATTAAATTCTTGGAATGTTATTATTTGCATGAGAATCAAAATTATATAGATCTTTAAAAATTATTTATAAACATAGTGTTTTGTTATAATTTTGATGTAAAACAAAATAATATCAAGTAAAAGTTGATCTCAAATATGTACATAATAAAATTGATTAGATTGTTGATGTAAAACAAAATCTCTTTATACAACTAATCATGATGAAGCATACAATGTTTGATTTCTTTTAAAATCAATAACAATTTTCTACACTAGAATCTATTAAATAATTGTATTTAACAAACTGTAAAGAATTATTTTTTCACTTTTTATTTAATGCACATCATTAGAGAAGTTGGATTCTTCTTTTAAGTTGTTGTTAAGTTATTTAATTTTGATACAATAAATAATATCATCATTCAAGCACACACATATGTATAATAGAATTGATTAGACCATCAATATTGAAATTAATTAGTCATAAAGTAATTTTCAAAAATATCTATCTATTGTATAAAACTTTCACATAGTAAACTATCTCTTTTATATTTGATACCACTAACAACAAAACTGAATTCTAGAAATCCAAATTGACAATGTAGTATAACAAGAAATACCAAATATACTTTATTGATGTTATTTTTATTATAATTAGATAAATAATTTGTAAATGTGAAATATTTGTGGAAGATGGAAGAAGCAATCTTCCATTTAGCAGCGACATAGGTAAAGAGGATGAAAATGAGTAACACGTGAATTTGCATGATCAACAATCAAAATGTTAGTATTTTTGTTGAACTTATTCACCAACAATTAAGAAAACTATCCACAATTACCCTTCCAAGTAGGTTCAATTACAAGTATTTCATTTTCATGAATCACCACGCATTATATTATCTCAAGAACACAAAGTATTTTTGATTAACTAATAATTAATGAATTACAATTGTCTCATTATATAGAAGTCTTACCTTTTTAAAAAAATCACTTGAAACTTATATTATTATAGATATAGATAAAGATACACACATACACATATATAATTTTATAAGGGAAGTGGATGACTTAGAAGAAATATAATTAATTGGAAGAAAAATATTAGAAAATTACATAATTAAATAATAACATTGTTTTAAAGTTTTTCGTATTATTACTTTTTTATTTAAAAATAAAAATAATTTAATCTATAAATATATAGTTTTAACTTATCTCCATAATTGGTTAAAACATTTTTATTTTATTTTAAGTAATTTGAGAAAAAGCTTTAAATTTCTATGCAAATCTTGTTTTAAAGATAGAAATAAATATTATTTATTTTAATTTCTTTTTAAGAAAAAATTGTAATGAAGGATATTCTTATCCAATAATTTATTATTTAACATTTAATTTTTTTTTTTTCTATTTTTTGAAAATATATCTTTATCATATTATTCCTATATTTTTAACATAACATAGTTTTTTAATATTCTTTACAATTTAAAAATAAGAATTTATT
Source organism: Thuja plicata (assembly GCA_018584345.1). Lineage (NCBI taxonomy): Eukaryota > Viridiplantae > Streptophyta > Pinopsida > Cupressales > Cupressaceae > Thuja > Thuja plicata. The sequence continues at coordinate 975,722 of MU223111.1, read as the reverse complement.
TTAAAATAAATAGATGACTAAAACTATATTTTTTTTAAAATAACATAGCTTTTGTTTAGAGTGTTAGACAAATAAGAGCACAAAAAGGACCCACCAACATTGTTAGTTTGTATAACAAGAATTCTAATTTGAACTCCATGGTCACAATTTGAGCTCCACCAATAGAACTTACACTATGTCAAGTACATGGAAAAATAATAATCATTTTTTACCCTAGATCTTGTTGGGACTGTCAAAATTTTATTTTAAATGGTGCTTTTTCTCCTTCTTTTAGACCTGGTTCTTAAGCCCTAATTGAAATAATTCTAGCCCTTGGTATGAATTTGGTCTAAAACCCTAGGTCCCCTTTGTGCATGTTATAAAATGAAGTTACTTTTTGGGACACTTAAGTTCTTAAAACCCATGTGCCTTTATGTTGTCATTGAGCGGGGCCATTTCTTTTATTTCTAAAGTCCTACTGAGGCCTATGTATTAATTTTTACCTAAGTCTAATGTCCTTGTGAATCTTTATTTCCTTCCATGTGTTGTGCAAGCTTTCTTTGATCTAATGGTAGGCGTGATCCTTTAATCGCAAGATGCAGCCACTTTATTCTTCAAGGATTCATGACAGATTGCCAAGTGTCTATTTCCAGATGATGGCGGACCCTTTTCTTTCAATGCTAGCGGCCGGGATTTTGCACCGTTAGATATAATTTCATTGAATGGTGGGCGTAAAGCCTTATAGGAAAGATGATCGTTGTATATCCATCAAGGTATTGGTCGTGTATGGCACATGGAGATGGCAGGCCAGATTGGGACTTAAGTGAAAATAAGTCATGGACATGATCTTTTTAATCTAATGGTGGGTGTGATCCCACAATCAATAGATGCATCCCTCTTACTGCTTCATGGCATCGCGCCTAAGCGACACGTGGAAAGTGGTCAGCGTTGAACGGTTCAGTTTCAATCCAACAGTGGGTGAAATCCCCTATATAGAAGTTGCACGATAATTATTCATCACGAGATTGCGTCATGTTGACAAGTGTCCTTCTAAAATCAAAGGCCTAAAGTGGTTGTGGTCCGTCAGATCTAGTTTCATCACATGGTGGGCATGATCCCGCAAAGATCAAGGTGCAAGGAATTTATTCATTGTGGGTTCACAACTATGTGACACGTGGAGACAGTGGGGTCTAGTCAAGATTAAAAAGAAGTTAATGTACATGTAGATCCCTTTTTATCTAATGGTGGGTGTATTCCCTTGATCCCAAAGTGCATCTATTATAATCATCATGGGTTAGAAATTAAGTGACACATGTCTGATTTGATCATTGATTCCTTTTCTTTTTGTTAGCCACACGATATGATAAGATCCTACGGTGGGCGTGATGCCGCTAAAGCAAGTTGCATGAGTTTTATTTCATTACGTAATAGCACTTGTGTGACACATGGCATATGATGGGACCTGACCAGAGCTAAAGGGAAAGTTAAATATTTTCTAGATCTTAGAGGATCTAATGGCTAGCGTGTTTCCGCTATGCAGAGGTGCTCGAAGATTATTCTTTGCAAAATCACATCATGGTGCCATGTGTCTTGTTTTGATCATGGGTCTGGGAGCTTTTGAGTAAAGTTAAAGGTTGATTTGGTCAAGAAGGATATGATGATATGTGTGATCCTGCCATGCGAATTTGAAGCCTGTTTAATTCATTATGGGATCACGGCTTGTTGACGTGTGTCCAAATCTGATCCTGGCTCATGGGTGTTTTAAAAGGAGATCAACGATCATGTTTTAAAGTTGAATAAAGGCTTTGATCTCGGTCGTTGATGGTGTTTTCTATGCCAAGTTTAGCCATTGTAACAGAATTTCAAAATTTCAAGTATATTTCTAAGGGTTTCCAAGCGTTGGCTCTGTGTTTGATGTTGCAGGAGGGTAGATGGATAAGATTGACCTTTGAAATTGATAGGATTCAATCATTTGATGCTAGCTATATGAAAATTTGATTCTTCAGAGTGCATTTATGCAAAGAATATTTCCTTAGGGTTCTTGAATAGTGATTAATCTTTTTGTAACCCTTTTTTTGTTCCTTGTCTTTTCTACCGAGAGGTCGGGTCTGTTCTTAGGATAGGTGATGATGCAAATCGGATTGTTTTTGGATCTGTTGAAGAAAGATTAGTCAGTTGGAGAAATAAGAGAAGTGAAAATCAGATTTCAAGAGGGACAGATGTCAAATGGATATCATTTCTAGGGTTTCCCTCTTCTATATAGTTCCTTTCTAAATTATCTATTGTGGTGGTTCCCATTTCTCTATAAAAATTTAGGGCACGTTCCAAGTGTGGTTCCTCTATTAATGATTTTCCTTTTCTCTGCATATAGGGTGTTCTTGATCTCTTTCTGGTTTCAAAGAAGAGCATGAATTGTAATAGCTATTTTTATGAATCAAAAATTCATTGTTGTTGTACTGTTATCAAGTTGTCTCCATTTTTCTTTCTGAATCACTTGGATTAAGGCATCAAGGGTGTTTTGGTCTTGTCTATTGTAGATAAAAAATAGAGTTATTTAAAGGATCTAACTATGGTTTGGGATTTTTTTCAGATGTGTATGAGTTGGGGTATCAAGGATATGTCAAACTTTTCTTTCAGTGGATTTTGATTAACATATTATCTATTCGAGGGTGTCTTCCAAGGGGAGGGTTAAATACTTTGAAGAGATAGTTGCATATTTGAACACAGGTGGATTCACAAGTAGAACTTGAGTGACAAGGTATGTTTGATGTAAGGAAGTAGACATATTAGACTGTGTTATCTTCTTTATTCATAATCTTCATTTGCAGTGTTATGTTTGACTTTGATGCCCATTTTTTTAAAAGCCTTTTTACCTATAGTTAGGTTTTTGGCTCTAACTGGAGAAAACAAAGGCCTTTTTTGGACTTACATATATCTTTGAAAAGCTCTTTTTGAGATCTATTCAAATCTGGAGGTTTCATCAACTTTTTTTTCTATTTTTGCTCCAATTTTATCATTCAAAGAGAGGGCTTCTTTTCTACACTTCCAAGCCTCCACGGTGTGCATCCAGACTCCATTTTTTTCTCACAAACAGACGTTGGAAAGATCTTAATGAGATCTTATCAAATTAGAGACTATTTTTTTGGAGAAATCGATTAGGTATTTTCCCATTCAATTTGAATCTTTTCTTGCACTATCTCTCCTTCTAGCTTCTCAGTTTGTACTAGGGTTTGTTATTTCACTTTGTGGGGGATGTTTTTTCTTGTTTTCTATCATTTATCTCAGAAAAACCATAACACTTAATAACACAAAACAAAAACCCTTATGCATCTTCTATCTATTTCTGAAAGATAACTAATAATAAAAATTCAAGGCAGTGCAACAATGGAAGATTCAACATTAGTTGATCTTATCACTCCACATAATTTCCATTTTTGGAAATCTCATATGACTAGGCTTCTCCATTCATGTGGGTAATTGTCTTATTTGGATATCATTCAGTCAGTTTTGACTCATCCTTACGAGGTCATGCAACACAAGAACAAGATGGATGAGGCCATGGGTGTGATTTCATTGCATGTTTCATAAAGTTTACTCTTTCACCTCGATAGTTGTGATACTCCTCTTGATATGTAGGATGAGTTTAAGACTCTCTTTGCCACAGTCAATGAGTTCAGGGCACTTCAGATTGAGCCAAAATTGACAGCTTTGGGTCCTGAGTCATTTCCCTCTATTCAGGATTTCTTGATAAAATTCAAATCTATCAGATCTATCTTACAAGGTTGTGGCAAGAATAAGATAGATACAAAGTGTATTTACCTGATTCTTTCGAAGCTTTGTGGTCCCTTTCAAATATTTTCTTCTTCCTTCCATTCCACCATGGATGCTTTGGGTCTGTTATTTACCATGCCTAAATTTGATGTGTCTGTGATCATTTGACTCATGAGTAGGCAAAGTTATCTCATCTTGATTATCTCATAGAATCATAGAACCATGCATTGGTATCTCACCCATCTTTAGGGAAGCAGGAGAAAAAATAGAGGTCACTGACCATAGAGTCTAGGAAGGATACTAGTTCTTAGCACTCCCTTTGTCCCACCTTCTCCTAAGGGAGAAAAATTGAAGACATAAAGACCTAAGTGTGCTTATTTTTAAAAGCCCAATCATGATGAGTCTCATTGCTATGAGAAGAAGATAGATGGTTATGAAAAACAAATTTCTGATTTAACAACTCTTCTTCAGAAGAGAAACATTGATATTCCTTCTTTTTCTACTTCTCATGGGTCTTCTTCTTCTTCATCATTCTAGAAAGATCAACGGGACATAGGAAAGGGCCATGCATTATGAGCAACCGCTATTCCTCACTCTTTTAGATGACTACTGGATTTAGGTGCTTCACACCATATGACATCTTCTCAGGATTTATTCTCTTCTTTTGAGGCTTCTCCTACCCCATACATTGTGATGGGGAATAATACTATTATGACTGTATGAGAATAATACATATCGAGTTCATTATCACTTTCAAATATTACTTTAACTAAACATAGGTTGTTTGGTCATTCAACAACCTGTCTCTTCAAAACTTTGGGAAAAATAGTAAATTACAAAAATGTATGAAAAAAATATTTGTTTTACCTTTCTATAAAAAATGACTTTCAATATATAGAGATCAGGTTAGAGCGATCCAAGTGACCTTATGTCTAAATCATAGTACTGTCACTTTAGAACTTAATAAACTATGAAATGTTGACCCAAAATGAATGGAACCAATTGTATCCTTTAGATATTGAAGGTACAAATATAATCTCAAATGAATTACATCATTATCATATTTAAAAAAAAATTATTTTGATCCAAGTTACAGTCACTTCTTAAAAACACAATTTTTCACACAAACCACTTTTTGAAGGAGAAGGAAAAATGAATTTAATTTTTTTTTTTAAATATATTTAGAAACTAGAAAGAAATTTCTAAAAGACCCTAGTTTACATCATCTTCAAATTCCTAATAGTTTTGCAGCAATAGGTGTTCGAAAGTGAAGTTTTTCTCACAATGTTGATCTTTGTGTCAAAGTTGGCCAAAAAGTTGGACACACTATTGTGGGACCGCCCTAGTACTTTATTAATCTTAATAGTAGAAGTAAATAACTGAAACAGTAATAACCACACCACACTACACTAGAATTTTTACATGGAAACCACAAATGGAAAAAACCACAATGAGAATAACACTCACTATATGATAAAACAATTTACAGATTTTAGGGTAGAGCTCAAGGAACTCACTGTCCTTGATACCATGAGTACAAAAAGAGGCTCACTTCCTTACATATGTATTTAAAAATCTTAAGATTACTAAATTGAATAGATTACATTCATAAAATGTTGAATACAATTTACTATTGTAGGCAAAGTACTGTCTTTATGATAAACTGCTTGATATCTTTATGCACTACTATATTCTCCATTTCTCAAAAGTACACACTATTTTACCCTATTGTACGCGCTCCTTTATAAAAATATAAAATTTCTACCTTAATCCACGCATAAATGTAAATTTAATCATCACAATTTCAAAATTGACTAAACAAAAGAGGTAAAAAGCACTCACTGGAGGTCCATACTTGGCTGGCCGCTGAAATTGACCCCCGCACTCAAACCTGTGCTCCTAAATCGGGATAACCATTTCTATCAACTCACTATTCACCCAGAGAAAAAGTGGAGGTAAAAAGTGAAAGTGAAGTGTGAAAGTGACCTTTACACCCTAATTTATACATTTTTGACCTTTTGAAAGGGTATTTTTTGGCCTTTAACCTAATTGAGTTGATATTTTCATCACCGAGGCATTTTTAAAATTGATTTTATCAGGAAAAAATCTGAAACTTCCCAATCCCACCCACATTATCCCACATCATTTTGATTCATTTCCCGAGGGGACATCATATCTATATCAAGGATTGAAATCAAGGATTCATATCAGAGTTTTTTTTCATCATGAAGAGAAACATCCTATCATCAATCAAATCTGTATCAATCAATCCAAATCTGGGGCATTAGAATTTTCAATCATTATCAGTGGGACATTTTAAATCAGTTGTTCACGTTAGATTTTTCATCCAACATCATCAGTTAATCAAACATCAATTGAAATCAGATCAGGCGTCATCACTTCAAATCAGTTTAATCAGATCATCAGACATTTCTTTGAACCAATGTGCTTCACCCATCAATTCAAAGAGGGGCATTTGTAGACATGATGAAGGGTACTCCCCTTATTAAAACAAACACATAACAAAATTGAGAATAACAAGATTTGAAAAGATAGGAAATGGGCTTTCTATTATCCTCAATGAAATGAAATTGCAATATTCTGAAATACAATATGCACATTCAAAAATATAACATGCACATTCAGAAATACAACATTCACAACCACATTGGCATTTTATTAGAATAATTTGCAAGCCAATATATCAAAAAATTTAACCGCCCAAGAATATTCTAGAAATTAAACCCTAAAGTTTGAGACTGACCACCCCTAAGATATTATTATTCATTTTCATTACATTAGAATAGGCCCAAAAAACTTCAGAACCCAAAAGAAACTTTGAAGGAACTTTAAATTTTTCAAATTTAGGTAGCGCAACTTTCGGAGACCATAACTCATCACCCGTTGACCCAATGGGCCACCATAACCCCATTTTGAAAATGCCACAAAGTTCTCAACAATTATTGTCTCAAGAAACCTCCATTTGGCCAAGGTTTCAACCCTATTTGGAGCCTCTAAAGCCTTTAAAACTGAGTTCAAAGTTTATGTACCCTGCTGCCAATACCAAAAATATTCAACATCTACAAAACTAGACTTGATCTGGCAATAAAATTTTACTGGCAGACCAATAAAATCAAAGTGAACCTCTAGGGAAGAAAATAGAACATTCTGAGCTTAAAAAAATTACTAAAAATAGTAAATTTCCCATAATAGCAACTCTGCACAAAATAGCCCTTATTGAAAAGAAAGCAAAAAATATTTTGCATGATGCAAGATTTCTCTTACACCCAGGATGCTCATGCATCAAGACACCTAAAATTGGTCAAGCAAATCAAATAAGGAATAAAGTAAGCAAATCAATTCAAAATAAGAAAAATCTAAATCAATTGAATTATTAAAATCCTTTGGATTAATTAAATTAAATTAATTGTGCAATTGAGATTAACTAATTAATTGCATAGTTAAAATCAAATTAATTCCAACCCTTTCAAGGGTGCACATGGCTAAATAAATTCAATTCAATCATTTATTTAAATCCCTTAATTTCCTCATCCGTCACATGGAATAAATTTGATCAACCAATGAGGATTGAAAATGGGAGCTCACATGGATCAAGCCAAACTAATCCTCTATCACACATCTTGGAGTTGCATCTTGACCACTCATTTGGTCCCCTTATTTGAAACCACCATTTAAATGGTCTAACCATTTGAAACCCCTAATTCAACCAAGCCTTAACCATGGTTTAATCAACTCTACCCCCTACCCTTGGAAAATCCTTTAAATCGAAGCCAATTTTGATGCATTTAATATCACACACACTCATGAAGCAAAGCATCTTCACTATAGGCAAATAAAATAAATTTTGAATAGCAATTACATGTTAGAATTTGTATTATAGTGAGAAATTTGAGCTAAGTAGGCACAATATTGATCAAATAGCTTCAATTCTCATTCTAGGACTATCATGTATGCAGGCTTTAAGCTGAGAGCATCATTTTTCTTTCATAGTTAGAGAGCCATGAGATGCTCATTATTGATTTCAATTCATTCAATCTTAATCCGATGTATTTTCAAAGTTGAATTGATAGATACAATACTAATTTCATGAAGGTGTGATTTAATATACACAACAGTGCATTCTTATTTAATTGACATAGGGAGTATCTACACCGACAAGAGGCATAGATACATCAACAACCTTTTCGTCAATCTTCTCATCAAATTTACTTCATCTTTATTCTTTCCTCACTGATATTAACTTCTCTTTTTAGTGCATTATTTCCTACATTTCTTCCCATGTAGAACATGGCAACATGACCTAGTTTATTGCAATTGTAGCAGGTAGGGTCTTGATGTGGACCACTCCAATTTCTTCTATTGTTATATTTTCACTCAATATACTTATGCCCATACTTGTGACATATATAACAATATCCACTTAAAGATTGCATATTTATTTTTGTGAGTATTCATGAATCAATTTCTTACAATTCTTCTTCTCCATTCATTTTCTTTGAGACCATACTTATTACAATCATAACATTGACCATTAAAGAATTGTGATCTTATTTTATTCATACATTCACCAACTTTAATGGCAAATTTATTGCAAGAAAAATATTTACCATTAAAGGATGTTGAGTACCTAGTTTGAGTAGGGTTGGTTTTTCTGAAGTGCTTCTTGCCCCGGTTAGGAGTGATACCCTTACAATTATCTTTTTTTCTTTCTAAATTCATGCTTCACAAATTCCTTTTCTTTGTTAGATATGTTAATGGAGATTTCTCCTTTATCAAATCCAAGTCCACCTTTACCTCTTGAATATTTCTAAAAACTAAGCATTTCATCCAGCATGTCAATTTCTCCTTTGACCTTCAAGTTCTTATAAATTTGTTCTTTTGCAGCCTCAAGATCCTTTCTTAGCTTAGTAGCTTCTTCTTAAAGTTTGATATAGTAAATTTCTTTGCATTATTTTTTAATTTCCTCTACTTTCCCTTTAGAGAAGAGACTTCTTCCTCTAGTTTATTGCATTCATCAGTTTTGATATGTAACTTTGCTTCAAGATTGTCAATAGTTCTCTTCTCATTATGAAGCTATTTATTTAGATGGATAATGATTTCTTCATCCTTCTTCCATTTATCTTGATATTCATCCATTTTATCAAGAGAAATCTTTAGTTCATCTTCACATTCAACAACAACATCAATGTCCTAATTTTTGTGAGTCCATAGCATCCAAATCCTTTTCCGATTCAACCATTATATTTAAATCGCAGATCTACCTCACCCATTAGGCTGTTTGTTCTTAGTAACCTTACTTTGATACACATTTTTGAACACCACCTAATGTTGAGAGGGTGGAGGAGGGGATATTACTGGGAGATCTTACAATAGTGTGTCCCACTTTTGGGGATGAAGGAAATTGGTGCTTCAAAAAAAAATTCATTTTTGATGGCTTCATGCAAAGTATCCTCTTCGCGTGAAGGGGTTAATGGGCTTCACACAAAGTACCCTACGTGGGTTGCTTCATGTGAAGTGGAGGCTTCATGTGAAGTACCCCATGTAGGGTACTTTGCATGAAGCCCCTCTTTGCGTGAAGCCATTTATCACCAGATTTTTTTATAGATTTTTGGCAACCCATTTCATTTTCACCATTGACTATTGGAGATTTTATGGACCCAGGGCTTTGAGCAAACCAGTGACATCCATTACGACATCAACACATCCTGAGTATTTTTGACCTATTTTCATTCTTAGCAGTTGTAAAGATAAAAATATATAAATGTGAAGATCGTAATGAGAAAAAGAGACTTGCACATATAAATAATACCCTTTACATATAAATAGTTTGGGAAGGAAAGATTCTCCTCTTAGCCCCAAATTCAAAAAGGAAATATCCAAATTGATTAACCATAATGTAACTTAAAAATTTTTGATTTGGATTTTTTGTTTGAATTGATATGTTATGTTACCAAAATGTAAAGGAGAGAATTGTGGTTTAAGAGGGTTTGAATTGTTAATTTTTATCTATGTTGATTGTATATTGCAATTATGATTGTGATTAAGGGAAGATAAGATGCTCCTTTCTTTCACCCTCAAATACACAAATAGGAGATCCAATTTTGATCAACCCCAAAGGGTTAATGCACAAATGAATCCAATATTTGGAAAGAGACCAAGAAAGGGGATCTTATATTCTATAAATTGATTGATTAATATGATTAATGACAATAATTCAAAAGAATAGGAGAAAGTACCAACCTTCCAAAGTGGCAAATTAAAGATTGTTTTTTTCTGAGATCTGTATACTGTTTCTAGAGATGCTAACAGTTGATACCAAACCAGAACAGAGAGATGGACAAAACCCAGAAATATTTTTCCATTCCAATGTCATCTTATGAAAAAGGTCGACCCTATACCACTTTTGCCAACTCGATCTGCTCAACTCTGAAAGTGTCCCTGTTCACACAGTCTGAAAGAAATCCGAAAAGGGTATCCAGATCTGGCCTCAGATTTACAGTCCTGAACCTGTACCTGCAAGAAAAATGTTTTTTTGTTGGGGGAAAGGGGTTTGCCTTGGTCAAACCCCAGTTTTGGAATTAACCTTATAATATAATTGAAATTGCAGAGATAAACAAAGTAAACACATAAATTCACCTT
>MU223111.1:940896-963078 GCA_018584345.1 Thuja plicata | reverse complement strand
TTGGCTGATGTTATTTAGGGTAGGTGGGCAACTCGCAAGAGGGACTATATCCAATATAGTAGGAATGATAGCCAGTTCCAAACAAGGATCCTCTTGAGAATCACGTTGTTTGATACTAGGTGTGATTTTTAATTGAGTATTAAGCATATGAGGTAAATCATTATCAAGCTTAATGGTCTCATATTCATCACTAAGATTAATAAGATCATCAAGAGTGTCCTCCTTATCAAGGTTGATAGAAATAGGATCCAAGATGTGAATAGGATCATCATACTTAGTGGTCTTAACATCATGAATAGTGATATTGACTGCATCAGGCATAGTTTGATCAAAATTAGGTAAAGATTTTTTGAGCATAGAAGCATAGGCTCTAGCATGGGCTCTACACTTCTTACGACATTCATTAGCAGATTTGTTACGTTTCACTTTACTTGATATGTTGTGAGAACTAGGAGGAATAAAAATAGGTTCCTTCATAGGTTCTATAGGAGGAATTTCAGTAGGTGGTAATGGAAGGGTAGATGTGGGATTAATTTTATTAGTATTAATGGATAAAGGAGGGATTGCAGGAGTAGGCAAAAGACCACGGTTGGAATCAATACGAGGCATACTTAACTCTGTGATTTTGCGATGTTTGTAGGCTTGATATGAGCAAAAGAGATGATCAAGGCGAGGAGGGCATGAGTTAGGTAATGAAGGCCAAAATAAATCAAGAGAAGCACAATCTCTAGGCCTAGATGGTTGATACAAACTATGATTAATCATTTTTACTTCTCCATTATGAATGAACTTAAGACATTTATCAATAGGAGAAGCAATAGCATGCATAGAAGTTATCCAAGGCAAACCAAATTTGACTTGAAATTGATCAGAAGTAGGAACGATAATGAAATTTCTATCTACAACTTTGCCACAAAGTTCAACAAGCATGTTAATAGAACCAAGTGCAGGATAGAGAAAACCATTGCAAGTTTGGATCCATGCATCTAATGGATCATAATAGTCATGTTGTAGGTTTTAAATAAATAGGTTTTCCTTAGTAATAACATTTATTTAAGATGTGGGATCAATAAGACAACTACGTGTAGGTATCTTAGAAATCCTAGAATAAATATAAAGGGGACCATCAGGAGCTTTAATAGTCTCAGAATCATCAAAGGTTATTGAAATTTCCTGAGGTCGTTTATCCTTAGTTTGTTTCTAAGGTTTAGGTGGAACTTGAAGTTGAGGTGGAGGTGAAGGATCTTGAACAATAGGTGGAGGTGAATCAACACACTCTGCATGATTAACAATGTGATTAAGATCATCCATCTTTGAATCGTAAACAATATCCACAGAAAATGGTTGAGCGATGGTATTAGTATCATGTGTAGGTAAAGGATTCATAAATATTTGAAGGTTTTTATTAGGAGGAGAGATAGATTTGTTCCCATTACCATCAAAATTATCAATAGATAAAGCATTATAATTGACTAAGTCTTGAACTTTACGCTTTAGAGAATAGCATTTTTTAGTATCATGGCCATTCTGGCAATGGTATTGGAAACAATCTTTAGAATCAAAGGATTTTGAAGCTATTGTAGTAGGGAGAAGAGGTTGAATAGGAGGAAAGGTAATCATATTACCAATTAACAACCTACTCATAATAGAATGTAAAGATTTAGATAGAGGAGTAAATGTACGATTCATATAGAAAGAAGTGGATGCAGAAGTGGCATTGTGGGATGCAAAAACAACTTGATCAACAACCTCATTCGTCTATTTATTAATCTTGATATAGTTTTTAGGTTTCTAAAACATATTAGGATTAGGAGTAGTGTCACTCTTATCAACTGGAACAGGAGCCATTGGAGTTTTTCTCTCAAATTGACTTACTTGTAATTGATAACCTCCTAATTCATGTCCTCCTCGCCCTGACAACCTTTTTCGTTCATATCAAGCCTATAAACATCACAAGATTGTCGAGTTAAGCATGCCTCAAATAGATCTTAACCCTGGTATTTTTCCCACTCCTTCCATACCTCCCTTATCCATTACTGCTATCTCTATTACTCAACCTCCCAGTATCACTTCTTAGCCTACTGCGAATCCTACCAACCCTCCTATTGAACCTATGAAGGAACCAATTGTTATTCCTCCTAGTTCTCCACATGTTTCAAACAAATAAAAATGTAACAAATCTGCTAATGAACATCATAAGAATCATAGAGCTAATGCTAGGGCCCATGCTTTTGTTCTTTAGAATTCTATACCTTCTTTTGACCAACCTATGCCTGATGTGTTGGAAGAAGTTAATATTCATAACGATGTTAAGATGAATGAGTATGATGATCCTATTCACATCTTAGATCCTATTTTAATTAATCTTGATGAGGAGGGTACTCTTGATCATCCTATTGATCTTGATACTAACTTACCTCATATGCTTTCAACTCAATTGATAATTACACCTAGTATCAAGCAACACGATTTTCAAGAGGACCCTTGTTTGAAACTTGCTATTATTCCTACTATATTGGATATAGTCCCTCTTGCGAGTTGCCCACCTTCCCTAAATGATATAAACCTAGATGGAGAGAGTAGGTGATGTGCCTAATTGGCTTATCCTTCATAGTAGCCCTTTTTGTGTTTGCATGTTGTACTGTGCTTCTCCCATAACATGTTTGCTAAATGTTTGTTAGACTCTTTTATATGACCCTTGTTACTTTGTTGGTGTAAGGTGATAATGGAATCAAACCTATTATATAATTACTCTATATATATCTTTACTCTTCTATATGTCAGTTTTCATGTTATGTTGTACTTGTGCTATTATTCATAAATTTTTTCCTTGTGTAGTCTGCTTCGATCTGCGACATGGTAGCACATATTATTTTTGGTCTCCATGTTGTGGTCTGTAAAGACTCTTCTTCGTAACTCTTGAGTTTTATTTCCTCAATTGTGATTTTAGTTCTACTTTCTTTAGGGAATGATGGAAATTCATTTGCAATAATATCATATCTATATATACATGTTATCTTATGACCATACTGACCCCACGGTAGGTAGATCCCTTCTGTGCTCTTTGTATGTTTATGTGGTATTTCCCTTATTTTTTTTCATTTAGGGGCATCTCGTAGTGGAAACATAATCAGTAGAGTTTTTTATGTTTCCGTCAAAGCCATTGCTCCTGTTAAAGTGTTAGCAATGACTTTAATGTGGGGGCATACGCTCTACTCACTTTTTGCACACACACTTTTAAAATATTTTCAAAACTTAAAAATTTTTCCCTTTATGGATTAAAGGCTAATCCTTAAAGCATGGATATTTTACTTTATAGGATCTCTTGATCCCTCCATTTTAAATTTACACGGATCTCTTGATCCCTCCAGTTTCAATTTACAATTTTTTGATCCCTTAAGGTCGGAAGGTGTCCTTAAGAATAGATCTCCTTGATGGGTTCACTAGTGATTAACCACATTCACTAGGCATTTCAACTCCATCTTTCTAGTTTCACTATTTCCTTGTGTCGTTCACAATGGGACATAAGTTCTCATTGGGCGAGGTAACCACACCCTCTCTCTCTTTCTCCTTAATTGGTGATGTCTCTCTTATCATGATATTAGGGTTGATAAAGAATTAAGTCCCTTGGGGCTTGAGGATTCATTTGTCCCTTTTTTTTCGATAAGATTATCTATTCTTCATGATCTCCTTTACCAGGAGTTTGCATCAAGTCCACACTCTTGATAAAGTGGGGGATAAATGTATAGTCGAAAAATCAAAGCACTTCCATTATATACTAGTTTAGCCTTTTGAGTAAGTGTTTTTAGGTCATGTCAAGTGCCTTGAATGGGTCCCTAACTTGGATTTGGGTTTTTCCCCCTGTTCTTCCCCATTTCTACTTTTTCTAGCTTATTTCTGATAGCCTAGAATGAAAAACTAGGACATTGACCTCAGGGTCAAGGTCGACCTTTTTGGGTCAAGCTCAAACTCAACCTTGACCTAGGTCAAGGTTTACCTCGACCTTGAACTAGGTCACAATCAACCTTTTTCAGGCCCAGTGTTCAAATTCTAGAATTTCAGGGTTTCCAGATGTCGGTCTTTGGAAAAAGTTAATTCTCGCTTCTGGGTCGGCTGTTTTGGTCTTCGGAACAAAAATAATTAAATTATATTTAATATAGGTCCTCTTCTAGGGTTATGGGTCTAATTGGAATTTAATTCTCCTATGTAGGCCTCTCTAGAAGATTGTTCCCTAGTTTCATATAAAAGGAAGTTTTCTCCTCTCATTTTCGCTAACAATCTAAGACTTGATAACCACAAGAAACCATAACCATCATTGCAAGAACTTGAGACATGAAGAGTGAGATCCAAAGGTGAAGAAGCAAGATTTGAAGCAAGCCAAGTATCCATTGAAGTATTCCTCAATTCTCAAGCTCTCATTTCATCAAGGAGATCCATTCGTGGACATTGAAGGATTCAAGCTCCATGGAGCTCTCTTGTTGAAGATTTCTCCATCCACATTCCTCCAAGCCTCTTCCTATTCAAAGAACCATTCAAGATTGGTGTTGAAGATCTACAAGAAATGTATTGGAGACATCCTACATCCTACATCCTACATTATACATTCTACATCCATTTGGTGCATGCATACTTGTGGATTCACAGATTCAAATCCGCCACAAGGGTTTCTACAATCAAGGTGAATTTATTCAATTACTTTGTTTTACTTATCCAATTTCAATTATACTTTGAGGTTAATTCCAAAACTAAGGTTTGACCAAGGCAAACCCCTCCCTCGCAACAAACAATCCATTTTTCTTGCAGGTACAGGTTCAGAACAATAGATCGGAGTGCAGATTCAGATACCCTTTTCGGAAAATTTTTGGGATCTGATAACATATTTCCTGTCGGAGAATTTTTAGGTCGATTCTTCCCTAGGTCAGAATTGGAAATTCTAGGTCAATGGTGACATTGACTTGAGGGTCAAAATCAGAACTATGTCAGAATAGAAAAAGATTTTTGGGTTTTGTTTATCTCTGCGTTTATGTTCTAGATCTGGTCTCAGATTTTATAGAAACTAAGTGCAGACCCCCAAAAATAGCATTCTTCAGATCTGCAACATTTCAAGGTTAGTACTTTTCTCCTATCCATTTCAATTAAAGTTATTAATCTTTCTAAATCTATCACACATTCAAATAAATAAATGGGTATTTAAGATCTTCCTCTTTTCTCTTATTTCCAAATGATTGATTCACTTATGCATTGATCCTTCCTTTGGGGTTAATCAATTTGGATCCTTCATTTGTGTATGTAAGGATAAAAGGAGAGCATCTTATTTACCCCCTACATTTCAAATACATTCTATTTCATATATAAACATTCTTTAAATGTAAGATAACATAATCTCATATTTAAAAAAAAAATATTTCATATCTTACAGGAATATTTTATTCCAAAAGAGAAAGGCCAAAACTAGAGAGAATAAGGGATCAAAATTTTTTAAATTGAAATTGGAGGGATCAAGAGATCCTATAAGGTAAAAGTTCACGCTTTAAGGATTAGTTTCTAATCCATAAAGGGATAAAAAAATTCTAGGTTTGAAAATATTTTGGAAGTGCATGTGTGAAAAAAGTGAGCAGAGCGTATGCCCCCACGTTAAATTCATCGCTAACACTTTAACAGGAGCAATGGCTTTAACGGAAACATAAACAACTCCACTAATTACGTTTCCACTATGAGATGCCCCAAACAAAGACAAATCCAGGGAAATTCCACATAAACATACAGAGAACACAGAAGGGATCTACCTACCATGGGATAAGTATGTTCATAAGATTATACATACATACATACATACATACATACATATATATATATATATATATATATGATATTATTGCAAATGAATTGACATCATTCCCCAAAGAAAGTAGAACTACAATCACAATGGAGGCAAAAAAATGCAAGAGTTACGAAGAAGAATCTTTCCGGACCACAACATGGAGACCAAAAAGAATCAGTGCTACCATGTCGCAAATCCAAGCGGACTACATAAGGAAAACATTTACGAACAATAGCACAGGTACACCATAACATGAAAACAACATATAAAAGAATAGAGATACATATAGAGGAATAGTACAATAGGTTTGATTCCTTTATCACCTTGCACAAGCAAAGAAACAAGGGTCGTATAAGAGAATCTAACAAACATTTAGCAAACACATTATGGGAGAAGCACAAAACAACAAGAAAACACATAAAAGGCTACCATGGAGGACAAGCCAATCAAGCACATCACCTACTCTCTTCATCTTGATTTATATCATTAAGGGAAGGTGGGAAAATTGCAAGAGGGAATATATCTAACATAGTAGGAATAATAGCCAGTTCCAAACAAGGGTCCTCTTGAGAATCACAATGTTCAATACTAAATGTAATTATCAATTGTGTTGAAAGCATATTAGGTAAATTATTATCAATATCAATAGTCTCATATTCATCATTAGCATCAATAGGATCATCAAGAGTATCTTCTTCATCAAGATTAATCAAAATAGAATCTAAGATACCAATAGCATCATCATAATCATTCATCTTAACATCATTATTAACATTAACTTCGTCCAACACATTAGGCATAGGCTGGTCAAAAGAAGGTAAAGAACTTTGAAGAACAGAGGCACGGGCCTTAGCTTGATCCCGATGATTCTTACAATGTTCATTGGTAGATCATTTATGTTTTTCTTTGTTTGAAATATGTTGAGAACTAGGAGGAACAACAACTGGTTCCTTCACAAGTTCTATAGGAGGATTAGCAGGATTCTCAGTTGGCTGAAAAGCAACACTAGGAGCTTGATTAACAGAACTACAAGAAATGAATAAAGGAGGTATGGAAGGTGTAAAAAAAAGACCACATTTAATATCCATCCAAGGCATGCTTAACTCAACAATATTGTGATGTTTATAGGCTTGATATGAGCGAAAAAGGTTATCAGGTCAAGAAGAACATGAATTAGGTAATGAAGGCCAAAAGAAGTCAAGGGTAGCACAATCCCTAAGACTAGAAGGTTGATATAAACTATGATTAATTGTTTTCACTTATTCATCATTAATGAACTTAATACACTTATTGATAGGAGAAGAAATGACATGCATGGCAGTCAACCAAGGCAAACCAAGCTTAACTTGAAATTGATCAGAAGTATGGACAACAATGAAGGTAGTGTCCACAACTTTACCACAAAGTTCAACTGGAAAGTTAATAGAACCAAATGATGGATAGAGAAAACCATTACAATTTTGGATCCACACATTAGATGTATTATAACAATCCCATTGTAATTTCTTCGAAAAAAAGGTTTTCTTCAGTAATGACATTGACTAAGTATGTAGGATCAACAAGACAACCATGCGTAAGTATCTTAGCAATCATGGCATAAATGTAGAGGGGCCCATCAAGAGCTTTAATATTCTCAAAATCATCAAAGGTGATTGAGAGTTCCCTAGTTCTTTTATTCTTAGGTTTTTTTTGAGGTTTAGGTTGAGGTTTCAGTTTAGTCTTATGTTGAGGTGGAACTTGAAGTTGAGGTTGAGGTAGAGGAAATTTAACAAGATGTTGAGATTGAGGCTGGGGTGGAGATATATGTTGAGACAAGACAACATGCTCCACATGCTTAACAATATGATTGATATCATCCATCTTCGAATCATAAACAATATCCACAAAAGATGGCTGAACAATGGTATTAGTAATATATGTAGGCAAAGGATTCATATAGATTTAGAGGTTTTGATTAGGAGGAGAGACAGATTTGTTCCCACTACCATCAAAATTATCAAAAGATAAAGCATTAGAATCAATTAAGTCTTGAACATTATGTTTTAGAGAATAACACTTCTCAGTATCATGGTCATTATGATGATGGTATTGACAAAAGGCTTTGGGTTTAAAGGATTTGGATGCAATAATAGTAGGAAGAAGAGGTTGAATAGGAGGCAAAGTAATCATATTAGCATGCAACAACTTACTCATAATATAATGTAAAGATTCAGAAAGAGGATTAAACGTACAATTCAGACGAAAATAAGTGGATTCACAAGTGGCATTGTTGGATGCAACAACAATTTGATCAGCAATTGCATTTTCTTGCTTATTTGTCTTGACATAGTTGTTAGGTTTCTGAAACTTGTTGGGATTAGGAGCATCATCAATTTTATCAACTAGAATAGGAGCCATTGGAGTGTTTCTCTCAAATTGACTCACTTGTAATTGATAATGATGAAGCACTGCACAAAGTTGTTGAAAAGCGGTAAATACAGTAAGAAAAATCTTATCTCTAATATCCTTTTGCAAATTTGAAATAAACATATGTTGAATATCAATGTCAGGAATAAGATAAGAAATTTGAGCATACAAATGCTTAAATCTACCAATAAATTCAGTGAAATTTTTTTTAGTATTTTGTTTACAATGCATCAAATTAGTTAAGGACACTGGCAAACCAATGTTATTTTGGAACTATTGTATAAACGCATTAGAAAGTTTTGGAAAAGAATAAATAGAATAAGGACGCAAGGAACAATACCATTGAAATCCCTTATCATGAAAAGTTCTAGCAAACAACTTGACTAAAATCCTATGTTTATGTGCATAGTCACTACAAAGGATTTGAAATGTTTTAATATGAGTGACAAGATCTCCCTTACCATTGTAATTCTCAAGATGAGGCATATCAGCTTGCTGAGGGATAGGAGCATGAATAATGTCTAGGGATAAAGGACTACCCATGTCACATGTAGGAATGCTAAACTTGGATTGAGTTAAGGATGCAAGTTTTTGTTGTAAAGAGGACAAAGTTTGAGCCAGACTAATGATTGTGGAATCATTAGAAGAAATAGGAGGCATAGAAACATTAGGAACACTAGGAAAATTGTAGGAAGCAACAAGAATAGAATACAGAACTAGTGGAACACTTGGAACCATAGTTGGAAGAGGGTTGGAATAGATAAAAGCAACACTATGGTAAGAAGGCTATGAGGTAGGTAGAGACACTGGTGGAATACTCACAGGAAGAGAAGGAAGTGGAAGATTTGAAGCTAGGGGATTGGAATATGGAAGATATGTAGCCACTAAATGAGGAGTGTAAGTAGGAATTCTAGGTAAAGGAATGGAAGAAGGCTCCACACTAGTGATAGGAGGAGTGAATCCTAGATATCGAGATTCTTGAGCTAAATTTTTGACATTTAAATGCAAAAGATGAGTGATACCATGCAAGAGATTAATACCTTGATCACTATCAGGAATTACTTTCTTAAGGGCCTCTATAGCTTGAATAGAATCTTGATTATGGTTTTCTTGAATAAGCCAATTTCCCATTTTATCAAGTTTAGTTGAAAGTTTTTGCACTTGTTCAGGAGGAACTCTTAAAGCATCACCATCATCATGAGATGAGTGATAAGAGTTATTCTCTGTAGAAGGCTGGAATCATGAGTGACCAAATTGTCATCAGGGATCCTAAGGAAAGGAGAGGAAGACTCGGGATCAAAGGAACCTATAAGTCTTCAACTTCTTCTAACCGGGATATTATAAGTAGGACTAGAGATAGAAAATCTCATACACCAATGCAATGCAAATGAACTAAATTAGGAAAACACAAGGCATGACCAAATAAATGTTTTTTGTAGTTTTTATTTATATGATTTTTTTTTGAATAGTAAATGCAAGAACATAAAAGAAGGCTATATAATATGCATGCAAGATCTAACTTGAAATGTAAATCTAATACCACAAAAGAAAGAGTTGTCATAAGTGGGTTTACCAAAATGTAAAGATAAAAATATATAAATGTGAAGATGGTAATGAGAACAAGAGACTTGCACATCTAAATAATACCCTTTACATATAAAAATTTGGGGAAGGTAAGATTCTCCCCTTAGCCCCAAATTCACATAGGCAAGATCCAAATTGATTAACCACAAGAAAATGGTCAATTCACAAGTGAATCAATCGATTAGAAATAAGAAGAAAGAGGAAAACCTTACATTCCTTTTTGGAGGAGAGTGTGTAATAGATCTGTAAATATTACAATATAAATTGTAATGAATTGAAGACAAATACTAACCTCAAAGTATAGCAGATCTAGAAATTATTGTTTTTTCTGGTGTTTGTACTGATTTTTTGGAAATTATGCAACCTACCCTGGCCTGGAAACACAGAGACAGAGCAAACCCATAAATGATTTTCTTTTTCGAGCAAGGTCGACCTTGACCCAAATACGGGGGTGCAATTTTACCCCTTTATGTCGACCTTGACCTCCACTACTCTGACATAAAATCTGTTCACGGATCCTGAAAGTTTGTCGAAAAGGGTATCTAAATCTACTTTCTAATTCACTCTTACGTACTTGTACCTTCAAGAAAAAAGGTTTTTTTTGTTGTTTGGATGAGGGGTTTGCCTTGGTCAAACCTTGGTTTTGGAATTAACTTTGAAATAGAATCTAAATTGCAGTAATAAACAAAGTAAATAGAATAATTCACCTTGCTTATGTTGAAAACCTTGTGGAGGATTCGAATCCTTGGATCCACAAGTATGGATGCTCCAAATGGATGTAGAAAGTAGGATGTAGAATGTCTCAAATATATTGCCTTTAGATCTTCAACACCAATCTTGAATCGATCTTGGAATAGGAATAAGCTTGAATGGATATGGAAGGAGAAATATCCAACAAGAGGGCTCCATCGAGCTTGAATCCTTCAATGACTACTAATGGATCTCCTTAATGAATTGAATGTTGAATGATTGAATGTTTGAATGCTTGTATTCTTGAATTCTTGAAAGTAGATGATCACCTCTAGATTATCCTTCTTGTCCTTTTTTGTCTTAGAAAATGAGAGGAGAAAGGCTTCCTTATATACTAGTCTAGGACACAAACTTCTAGAGAGGCCGACATATGAGAACTAAATTCCAATTAGGCTCATACCCCTAGAAGTGGACCTAGATTAAATATATTTTTAAGATTCATTACTTTGGAGCCCAAAATAGCCGACCTGAAAGCGGGAAATAATTCTTTCCAAACCCCGACATCTGGAAATCTTTTAAATTTGAAATTTACACCCTGGGTCAAGGTCGAGGTCAACCTTGATCCAGAAGGTCAAGGACCTCAAAATATTAGAGCAAGATACAAGAAACACGTAGGAGAGAAGTGGAACATAGGGTAGGACAGGGGAAAAACCAAATCCAAGTCAAAGACCCAATCAAGGCGTTTGACATGACCCCAAACCACTTACTCGGAGGGCTAAACCAGTCCTAAATGAAAGTGCTTCCATTTTCTAACGATACATCAGTATCAGGTACACACATTTTCTCATTTTTTATTATAAATTATATTTTTTTAATTTATTTTAGATAGTTATTTGTTTAAAATAATGTTTAGTTTGTAGAAATGTTAGAAAATCTTAGTTGAATTTTAGAATATGTTAGAAAATTACTAGTATGTTAGAAAATTATAGTAGAATGTTAGAATATGTTAGACAATCATAGTAGTACTGTTAGAAAATCATAGTAGAATGCTATAAAATGTTAGAAAACATTAAAAAACCATAGAATAAATGTTAGAAAATTGTAACTTAGTATACATTAGAAAATATTAGAAAATTGTAACTTAGTATACATTAGAAAATATTAGAAAATTTTAACTTAGTATATAGCATTAGAAAATTGTAACTTAGTATACATTTGAAAATATTAGAAAATTTTAACTTAATATATCATTAGAAAATATTAGAAAATTGCAACTTAGTATACATTAGAAAATATTTGAAAATTGTAACTTAATATCATTAGAAAATATTAGAAAATTGTAACTTAGTATACATTAGAAAATATTCAAAAATTGTAAATTAGTATACATTAGAAAATATTAGAAAATTGTAACTTAGTATACATTAGAAAATATTAGAAAATTGTAACTTAGTATAAATTAGAAAATATTAGAAAACCGTAAAAGAATGTAGGCAAATGTTATCAAATTGTAACTTAGTATGTTAAAAAATGTGAGAAAATGATAGAAAACCGTAGTAGAATGTTAGGAAATGTTAGAAAACATTAGGAATCTCTCTCTCTCTCTCTCTCTCTCTCTCTCTCTCTCTCTCTCTCTCTCTCTCTCTCTCTCTCTCTCTCTCTCTCTCTCTCTCTCATGTACATATGTTTTAAAGTTGTACATGTATATATATGTTCATGTAGAGTTAGATGCTAAAATATTATCCTAGGAGGACCTAGCCTTATTACATCCTAGTACCCTTTAAGACAATTAGATTACCCAAGTACTATACATTATGACCCTTTAGGACCCCTATTGTGACATAAAACTCTTTAAGAACCCAAGTAGGACCCTTTAAAACACCTAGGATGACCTATTAGAACTCTGTAAGAATACCTAGGACTCTTAAGACCTAATAGGACCTATTATTTTGCTTGATTAGTACATCCAAGGAACCTTTAGGACTATTAATACACCCTGGGTTCCTTTAGGATCCCTATTGTGACATAAAACTCTTTAATGACCCTCAAGATCGTTAAGACCTAGAATAGGACCACTTAAGACCTAATAGGACCCCTTAAGACCTAATAAGACTAGACTTAAGACCTAATAGGACTGATATGACCTATTAAACCAATTAGTACATCCTAGGACCCATAATACCTAACAATACTGTCATGCCCTGCAAGGGAACTGGGGAAGAGAACAAAGGTTCTGTTTGTAAAAGAAAACCTAAGTAATGATTTATGAAAAAAAAAATTGAATTTTTAAAAGAATTACATAAACAATTCATAGTTTGACTTAGAATCCTCCAAGGTTCCCTTCTTATTTAATGCATAATTAATTTAAGTCCATTTAGTGTACTAACAACTTGATTTAATTCTTAAGCAAATTACATCACAACATTTGTAGATTCTTTATAAAGAAATACAAAGTACTTTCATTTCAATTTGCCATTTAAAACCACCTATATTCCTAAGTATCCTTTATGAACAATATAACATTTAACACATTAATACTATATAATAGAATCGTCTAAACATTTGATACATTGAAAATATTACATTTTCTTTCAATACCTTTTCACTTAATCAACAATAATGAGAAACATACTACTTTACTTGAAATGTTACAAAATCCCTTTCTTTCCAAAATACAATATATGCATAAAGTTCGTGGTTTCCCTTTTTTTTTTTTTGTTTTCCTATTCCAAATACATCATTTTGAATACATTAAAGATTACATTACATTCATCTCCTCTTGGGAGGTAACAATAATTTTACATCATGAAAGATAAATACAAGTCTTCATTCTTCAAAACTGGAACACTATGTAAGCATGGATCCTTAAGCACTGCATCCGCAAAAGGTACCTCAATAAAAAGATTTACCACCCAACCACATGGATACCAAAAGGCCCACTCCCCCGTGCTAGGAGATAAACACCAAGGTCCTCAAAGAAGGGATAGCTAGGCTATACCTAGGGTTGGGTAACATTTCCCAAATAGCAAAAGAAAAGAAGATCAAAGTATAAATCTTTTCCCAAAGGTTCTAAGGCTTGGTAGAAATTCTAAGCAACAAGCTAAGTGAGTTTCATTTCATATCCCTCACCCCTTGGGTTGTCTTGGTACTATCCACACCAAGCCTCGGCCCCCAAGTAGGCACATGAGGAACCAAATGGATTTCATACAGACGAGTGCCATTCAATCGTACCTATGCATTGTCACCTTATCCCACTCCCATCCATAGACTTTACTAGAAATAATGGCATGGGTGATCCATACAATAATGTTTTTAGTTCTTGAAACCATTCCCATAATTTTTAATTAAATTATCACTTGTTAAAATAACTCTTCAGTCGGTTATCTTGTTACTATCCACTTAGGGCCCGACCCCGCACTAAGAGCCACTCACTTAGTGTTCTTAGGTTTTATACCCTAAACCCACACATCACAAGTACTTCATACATGAGATAAAACACATCATAAACACATTTGAGAACTTGCGTCAAAGAATAGGAAAGAATAGGCGAGTTTAGGGATGTCTAGGAAAATTAGGAGCGTTTAAGGAGGCCTAGAATAGTCGTGATCCTCCAGATAATCCTAAACCCTAATCTTTCTTCCTACACACATCCTAACCCTATTAAATCATCTAAATGCACCATATAACCTACACCAAACAAGTAATGAACATAACTAAAGTTTACACAAAATTCCATATGCCAACACACAATGCTCCATAAAACCTCCCGTGCATGAAATTTAACTAAGTCTGATTTTTTTTGAAAACTCTAAAATCTAGAAGTTGCATCTTATCTCCTATGAAGTTGAAACCTATCTCAAACATCCTGGAAGGTATTTAATTTCTTTATACAAGTATAACTTAAATTATAAGAAATTAAAGTATCAAACTTATATAAATACTGCGCATATTGTTTAATGACAGAAAATTAAATATAAATAATCCTAATCTGGGATCACAAAGCTACGCAAATTGTTTACAGGAACTGTGCGTTCTACAAAATGACAGAAAAATAAATAGAACGACTAAAAGATCTGACTCCATAATCCTGGAAGCACTCATAGACATTCTGAAGGAGATACAAGGAGAGTACTAAGGAGTCTACAAACTCTTACAAATGCAGAAATATTCATATACATACAACATAGGAATAATTCAATTTAATCATGATCCTAATCTCCAAATCACTAATACAGGCACAATGATATATATATATAACATAAAAAATTTGAAATTTACGTAGACAACAAAGCACACAAAGAAAACATTCAACCAGACTCTTATCCAATACATATCACAAAGGAAAGTTATCTCTCAGGATGGATTCCAACCTAGAGTCCTGTGGTGATTTAGTTTGATAAACAAGGATCCAATCCTCTCAATCTCTTTCAGAACTCCTTCAATTCCTTCTGGGTGCAATCTCCAGTCTCTACTGGAAGCAACCAAATTCCAATCTTAGAGAATAATGAATTCTCTCCTCACAAATATAATTTCCTACAAATAAAATGCTCAACCATACAATATCTCTTCTTGAATGCAAATTCATCTCCAACCCCCTCTCACATAGGAGATCTCTCTATATATAGATTGGAGGAAGTAGTTGCATGGGTATTCCAACTGACGCAACTATCCACCAGTTATTCATTAATAATATGGTTTGCAAAACCATTCCCGTGAAGGAATAAACAAATTTCATTTAATAAGATTTTAAGCTATGTCTCCTAGATTTGAGGATGACAAAATAGATAATAAAGATTTTAGGAATACTTTTACTAACTTACTTACTATGGTAATTTACCAAAGTCATTTCCCAAATATAAAAATAACATAGACTTACCATAGTCTCATAATAATTCCCTTCACATAATTAGTTTATTATATAATAATATATATTTATATATGTATTCATAGGCATATGTGTGCACCCATATGCTTATGGTACATATACCATAAGTAGGACACATTATTATTAATATTACAAATATTAAATATTATGAAGATTATTATTATAAAACATATTATTTATTTATACACTAATCCATATTCTTTACAAAATACTATATATATATATATATATATATATATGAGGTAACTACTAACATAAGTTGGAATTTACCACTATTATTAAAACATTATTAATACCATAAATTCTTTATTATTATCGATATTAAAACCACATGATTATATCACATACTATCTCATTCCTAACAAGATACACTAGTACACATAAGTAACTACTAATAAAGATAAATTACTAAATCATACCCTCATATGAACAATCATTCACATCAATAATCTACTAATAAAAAATATAACATACCATGATGACAATTAGAGCAACCATACTAAAAAACTCATTCTCAACGAATGCAAAAGAAAAGAAACCATCTAGAAAACCCACAAAACCAAAAAAATGAGAGGACACAGAAATACATCATCCACACAAGGGACTGACTCAGGAACTCCCCACCTAAGGATAAAAGGGTCAGAGGTAGAGTTCCTTCTTATGGAACCTTGGTGATATCTTTGTAACAACAACAATGATTGAGGATTTTGAGGGATCACTTAGACCTGTGAAGCCAGGTGGAGATGATACATGGTACCTGCAATCCTGCATCACCAAGAAGAGATACATGTATACATATGGATTTATATACAAATTAGATATATGCAAATAGATGACCAGGATCGATACATTGTGTGGACCTCAACTAAGTGAGTAACTACAACTTCGTCCTGAGTCATGAAAACACATCATACACATATCCATGAGACATAAAACATCATGATAATGGTTAGATTCAAATCCTTGGGTTAGGTCCATAAAACATATAAATATAGATGGTTTTCTAATTTCATAAACATATAAATAATAACCATAAATGAGCATATCAATCATCTGATAAATATATCATCGTCCACAAAAAATAAATGTAAATATATAGTTCTAACCATCATAATAGAATGTCAAAATCAGAAAGTCCAAGTATCACCATAGGAGAGGGTATTACATCCTCCCCCCTAGAGTTAGGCTTACTCCTAGAAGCCTACAAATAGATATGGATAAGCATCTCTAAGTCTAGTAGCATCCTCCCATGTAGCGGAGGAATCATCATTGGGGTCCCATTGGACCCTTGCCTGATCTATGGTACGAACCTTGAGGGTTAGTGTCCGCTGCTGAAAAATGCATACTGGATCTAAAGCCAGCTGCCCATCCACTACCTATAATGCATTCCAATCCAAAACATGAGTCACATCAGGAATATATTTTGTAAGAACTAAAACATGAAATACATTGTGAATATGAGAAAGGCTAGGTGGCAAGGCAAGACAATAAGCTACTGGTCCTATCCTCTCTAGGACTTCAAAAGGGCCAACAAATTGGGGTGCCAATTTGGAGCCTTTTCCATAATGGATTGGACTCTTTCGTGGGCGCACCCTCAAAAAGACTCTATCTCCAAGAGAAAAGTGAACATCAGTCCTGTGAGCATCTGCATACTTTTTCTGCCTATCCTGAGCTATCAAAATATGCTCTCTAATACGCTTGACCTGCTACTCCATATCTTATAACATCTCAAGGCCTACAAGTACCCTGTCCTCCAATCAGTCCCAAGTCAAGGAAATGCGGCACGAATGACCATACAAAGCCTAAAAAGGGGACATACCTATGGAACTGTGATAACCATTATTATAAGAAAACTCCACCAAATATAGATACTCTTCCCAATGGGTCTATCTGTCCATAACATACATTCTGAGCATATCCTCAAGAACCTGAGTGACTCGCTCTGTTTGCCCATCTGTTTCGGAGTGACAGGCTGAACTAAAGTTGAGATGAGTCCCTAAAGTGTGCTGAAGTGAAGTCCAAAGAGCCGATGTGAACACTGGATCATGATCAGATATGATCTTCCTGGGAATACCGTGGAGTCTCACAATGTCCTTCATGAATACTTTGTCTATAGAAGCTATTGAGTAGGAGGATTACATGGGAGAAAAATGGGCTACCTTGGTAAGTCTATCAACTGTTACCAAGATAGCGTCATGTCTCCTAGGAGTCACTAGAAGTCCCATAATAAAATCCATGGAAATAACATACCATTTCCATTCCGGCACGAGGTGAGGTTGCAAAAGACCAATGGGATGTTGATGCTCAGCTTTAACTCTCTGGTATTCCAAACGTCTAGCCACATAGTCTGCAATATCCCTTTTCATTCCTGACCAATAGTACAACTGGCATAGGTTAGCATACATTTTCTTCACTCCTGGATGTGCAGAATAGGGAGCCTTGTGGCTTTCTGAAAGGATAAGCACACGAACATCTCCTGCCATGGGCACATAGATTCTATTTTTTTGTCGCAACAATCCTAGGGCATCTAAGGAATATCCTAAGAAGTGACCTTCCAAGGGTCTTCCTGACTCTATTTCTACCTTAACCTCCTGAAACCAAGAGTTGGAAGGGAGAGCCTCCCTGATAATTTTCTCCAAATCTGTGCTTAGGGATAGTACTGATAAAACATGTCTACACCTACTCAAAGCATCTTCCACCACATTCATCTTCCCTTGGATGTACTTAACCTCAAACTCATATTCACATAAGAATTTCATTTTCCTGCATTGTCTACAATTGAGGTTAGGTTGAGAGAAGATGTACTGAAGGCTTCGATGACCTGTTTGGAGTTCAAATTTATGACCCAACATGAAGTGACTCCACTTTACAAAGGTATGAACTACTGCTGCAAGCTCTAGATCGTGGGTGGGGTAGTTGAGCTCATGATCTTTAAGCTTCCTAGACTCATAAGAAACAACTTGTGCTCCTTGCATAAGAACTACCCCAATCCCTTCTAGTGAGGCATCTATGAAAACTATGAAGTTCCTTGATGGTTCGAGAACCACCAAGATTGGAGCACTGGTTAATCTTTCCTTGAAACATTGGAGAGCGGCCTCACATTTTTATGACCAAACAAACTTCTTACCTTTCCTTTGCAAGGAAGTAATGGGATGAGCTATCCGAGTGAACTCTTTGACAAACTGTCTATAATACCCAGCTAGTCCCATAAAGCTGCGAACTTCAGGGATGTTTGTCGGAGTTGGCCACTCTACTATGGCTTGAATTTTGGCTGGATCAATAGCAATGCCATTTCCTGAAATGACGTGCCCAAGATACTTAACCTCTATCTAAAATAATTCACACTTTTCTGCATTGGCATAAAATTGATTTTCCCTAAGGCACTGCAATACTTGGCGAAGATGAACCTCATGTTCTTCTAGAGTTTTGGAGAACACTAAGATATCATCCAAGAAAACTATCACAAATTTATCCAAGTAAGTTCTGAAAACCCCATTCATTAAGCTCATGAATACAGAAGGGGCATTTATTAGCCCAAATGGTACCACGGTGAACTCATAGTGACCATACCTAGTATGGAAATATGTTCGATGAATATCAACTTCTTGAATTCTAAGTTGATGGTATCCTGACTTGAGATCAATTTTAGAAAATATGTTTTCCCCTTTCATTTGATCAAATAGATCATCAATGCAAGGTAAAGGGTACCAATTCTTGATCGTGACTTTATTGAGTTGACGATAGTCGATGCACAATCGAAGAGAGCCATCTTTCTTCTTCACAAATATTACCGGTGCACCCCATGGTGACACACTGGGTCTGATAAATCCCTTTTCCAAGAGCCCTTCCAACTGAAGCTTAAGTTCCCTAAGTTCTTGTGTGGTCATACGGTACGGAGATTTGGAGATTGGTTTTGCTCCTGGAACCAACTCAATTTGGAAGTTAATGTCCCACTTTGGTGGCATTCCTGGAATTTCCTTGGGAAAAATATCCAAGTACTCCTGTAATAGGGGATGATCTAGTGATACATCTCTACTTTCTCCTTGGTCCAAGTCCTCTATTAAGACTGCAAATAATTGGCATCCTTTGCGCATGCACTTCTTGAGCTGCATCACAGAAATCATGCAGAGAGAGATGGGTCGTTGCACCCCAAGAATCTATTTAGGTTCTCCTAAGTCATCTAAACACTGAATGCTTTTGTTTCTACAATCTAAATGATGACATTAAGTTTTTCCATTAGTATACTTAAAGGGAAAAACATGATAAAGGTCATCGGTATAAGCATAACCGCCGAACAGTAAGCATAACCGACGGACAACAAGCATAACCGACGAACAACAAGCATACCCAACAAGACAAAATGTCTAACGTTGTAATGCCCAAATTTAATTCGCTAAAATGGACATCACAAAACCTATTTTCTCTACTCAAAACTCAACTAATTTGCAATAATTTTTTTTCTCAAAACAAAAAAAAACATACTAGATTGATTAAAGAAAATGATCATATCGTACTTGTCTTATCATTTATTTATAATTTAGAAGGAAAAAGAATCTAATTAAAATAATATTTATTATAATGCTCAATAAAAAACCCAAATCATGCCATTACATACCTGAGTTTCTCTTTCTTGCATTTGTATTATATTCTCCTTGCCTCTCTATTTCCTACACCTATATAAATGGCTACACAACTAGATGCATGATATAAAATTCATTGATGATTACATACATGATCATAAAATACGCTACATATATAACTTAGCTAAATCAATTATAAGGAATTTGAGACTAGTTTCATAAAGAGATGCAAACTATGCAAAGTAATGGTAAGGGCTAGCAAGATCATGGAAGAACTCAAAAGTGCAAAACCTAAGGGCCAGACCTAATGCCTTGGTGGCTCATCGTCAATGGCCTTGCCTACATAACTCACAGAGACATCATAGTTCATCCTTTGAATTTCAAACCATATTATACTGGTTTGCAAGAGCAAGGGTACAAGAGTGAATAACATATGTTTTAAATATATAAAAGCGGGTACACAACCCTTTCTGAGATGAAGACCCCAGATAAGTTCATCGTCGACCAACACGCACTTAGGTGGATCAGAGACGAAGTCCTAGACTAATATGATAAGTCAACACCAACTTACCAACTCAGAATGCTATTAGTATCAATGTCATTTCTAGACCACTTTTTTTTTAAATTTCTTCCCATAAAAGATTGGCTAAATCAAACAAGACTCAAACTAATAAATGAATACCAATAAATAGCAACTTGACCAAAAGTGAAAGAAACCTAATTTCCCAAGACAACGATAACTTAATAATATCAATATGAACTCACATATTTTAATGATAATAAGGACCATAAAGAACTCAAGGTCAAAAATCACCATTTATGTAAACAATGCCTAGGGAGTCCAATATCATATATTTGACGAAAACGGAAATAAAATTAAATCAAGCAATCTACATGTTGTATTAGTGTCATAACCCAAATGTCAACCTATCCCATAAGATATCTTGACAATCCTAACAATCATATATATTAGGAAATCAAGTAATAAGCTTAGTCAAGCATTAAATAGCATGTATTACCTATTGTCCATAACTTAGTAAAAAAATATCATAAAATTTCATTTTATTAATTCTTATAATCTTTCTTTTAGAATAATCATTTATATATATTCTTTTATTATTTCATTTAATATAATTACATTCTACCACTTAGAAAATAATTATATTAAGATTACATTTATTCATTTATATCAATATTACTAATATCTCAAAATAATGTTAAACTTATTCTCAACTAAAAAAATCCCTTTATAAAAGGATATTCTTTAGAACTACTCTTTTTCCTTAGTAAGAATGAGAGGCTTAAAGGAAAAACAAAAAAAGTTAGTTACATGGTTACATTATTAAACTATAATTGAACCAAAGATACTAGAGACACGGACTAATATCAATCGTGTTAAAATTAAGATCTATGTTCCATCGAAATTTGGTACCTGTATAAATTCCTGGAAGATGATATTTAGTGCTTCCCTCCTAAATTTCAGCTAATTCCATTTAATATTAAACATGTTCCATTCTTACAGCAAATTGGGGATAATTTTTATTTCAGATCCTAAGCTTACGATTTTTCAAAGGTTTTCCATTTTTGTACAAGACATAACAAACATATAGTTCTATATATTTATTGTACATTTATTCATTTAACAAAACTTTACTCTATAATGAATGCATCTACTTCAATTTCAGAATTATAATAAAAGTTCAGCAGTAATATTTGTCAAATAAGATGTAAGAAATAAGCAATTACTTTCACACTTCATCTCAACTTCAGCTATATATATGTTATAGATGGGACACTAAGGCAGTCATTAATGCCCAGTAATGCAATTTGCAAGAAGACTAAAATATATGTTTTTATCTGGAATATTTTAAAACTATTTAATTCTGCACAAAAAACATTAAGACATTCACTAAGAAAAATATGAAGAGAGAACATCAGCCATCGTTGTGTATTAACAGGAAAAAGGACTGACAGTTTATACAGCTCACTTGATTTCGAATATAATCCAAGGGACTTGCTCAAAATTTTCATGGCTTAAATTTAAAAGAAAAGTTTCCCAAGCTCCCAACCTGGCTAAAATTAGCTAAGAAAACTATTTATCCACAGTAGTTTGAGCAGTCAACACTTCAATTATTATATCTAAACATGGAGAGGGCTATTATCCTAAGTTCAAGATTCCACTTTCCCATTAATTTTCCTAACCGAATGTGTACACA
>MU223111.1:915988-926879 GCA_018584345.1 Thuja plicata | reverse complement strand
TTTGGATTTGGGAGAGCTCTTGGTGATTTGTGATTTTTGAAGGATTGTGGATTGTTGTGGATCCTTGTTGCTTTGAGGATTTCGGGATTTTTCTTGCTTGTGTGTGTGCTCGGATTTTCATAGTTGCCAGATTTGTGGTTTAATTGTGCTTGAAGGGTTTCAGATTTCTTTCCTTCATCCAAGCTACATTCTTTCGTTTCTAGCATTGGAAACAAGGTAGGATTCTTTTGCCATGTGTGGTTTCAATTTTGTAGATCTGAGATTTTCAATGTTGATTTAATGCATGTTCATTATTTTGGCTTTTAAATGGCTTATTGTTTTTTATATGTTTTTGGGTGTTTATGAAAACCCTAGATCTGAATTTCTTTCATTCTATGTATTCTTAGCATCGTAGGGTTATGCTGTCAAAATATCGAGAAGAAGTTCCTTCTAGATCTCTCAAAAAACAAAAAAATTAATCCTTTGTATAGTTTATACTATAGAGAAAATTAAATTTATGGTTTATTGATATTTCGATATTTTTGGGGTTCATGAGAAGCTTAGATCTATCGTTTTTGTGTTTATATGGTTCTTAGCATAGTGCCCTTATGTTGTCGAAAATTTTGTGAAAAGATCTCTCATTAATCTCCTAGAAATCAAAAATTAAATTTTCTTTACAGTAGGACTATAGATGAAAAAATAAATATTTAGCCCTTGTATTTCATTGAAAAAATTAAATTAGTTGTAAAAATACAACTCTCTGTATTTGATACAGAGTGGTGAAAAAAGTTAAAGAAAAAAAAAATTCAAATCCCCTTTTTGGATTTTTAAATAAAAAATAATTTGGGGGCATTAGATGACCTAGGATGTATATAGAGGTTGGGGGGGAGTGGTTATCATTTCTGTTACTTCATGGCATGTGTGTTTTCAGTTATTACCCTAAACTGACCATGATGACCCTTATGATTCTGATATTTGTTTGTGTACCTATGTGACCATTCCTGATTGCGTGGGATACTAGATTTGGGGTACACTAGGGTTGTGACCTATGCTAGATATGTTAGGATCATTGAGCCTAGGGTAGGTTACCTAGATATGTAGTAGGGGGTGGCTTGCAATAAGTTTCATGTCCGTAAGTGGCTACTGGATTGTTTATTTTGGAGTTTCTTAATAAGTGATAACTAAAGACATATTTCAGGATATTAAAATAGATTAATAAGATGTGTCCTCACCCATTCTTGAGTGCTAGTATAGGCTAAGGTGGTGTTGAGAAGATGTTAGTTTCCCTTTGAGGTACCTGACATAGTTAGTGGCCTTGTCAGTATGAGAGGTCATTAGCTCCGTGTATGGTCACTTAGGTGTCGGAATTCATTGGGATTATCAGCGCTGAACTTAAGGGCTAGACGTACATGATGACACCTTCCTTTACACATGCTAGATTTCGTACATTGTAAGTTGCCTCTGGATTAGTGAGTCTTACCTATCATGATGATTAGTACACCGGATTAGAGAGCTATCAAGATCCCTTACTTAGTAGTTTTCCTTCTTAGTATTGGATATCCGAATGGGATCTGTTGTTATCTCCTCAGCATGGTGGGGTGGACCTTTGTGGTTCCACACGGACGGGTGGTAGTGATTATTTATCCATTGAGATTTGACGTCCTTGTACCAGGTGCTTGATGGTTCTTGCAGATGAGCTCTTTATGTTCTTTCATCATTTATTATGTAATTTTATTATTATAAATCATGTATTAGAGTATCGCATGTGATACCTAATCTGAAAATTGTAATTAAGTAGTTTAGAGTGATTACCACATACCCTACGACATGTGCAGTGGATGTGAGTTTATGGTGGTTTCATGGTTGTCCATGAGGATGTAATTATGGTTACGTAAGTTGTAATTGTTATACTTAATCAGATGTAATCTTTTGTTATATTGTTAGTTGTGTTTTGCTTTAAGTAATTCAACGTCATGGAACCCTTGAGTCATGTAATTAATGTGAGTGTAAGACATGTGTATAAATAGTAATTACTTCCACATGAATGTATGTCTCTTTATGTTAACTTAAAAAAAAATTATTCAGCACACATAGTATCATGTTGTAGGTTAATCTCTCTTGGGTTACCTGGTGGGGCGTTACATTTGGTATCAGAGCCAGGTTTCTACACTGGGAACTCTGGGAATTTGTACGCCCATTAGGTTGTGTCTAGCTTGAACTTGAAACTAGAACATAGACATACAACACATTTGTTTTTAAATTATTGCTTTATGGTTTATTCATTCTTTAGATTATGTTTCAAGCTATGTGGTGAATGTTGTATCTATCTCTATTTGATTTAGGAATTATGCTTAAGACACGAGCAGCCAGAGGCCGTGGTAGGGGTAGGTTTGGTACCCGTGGGGGAGGCAGATAGGCTAACTCTTCCACGAGTGTCCAACAGGAGAGTGATCAGCATCAGGACATGGGTGAACAGAGGAGAGAGGATCAGGATGAGTCTGGCAGTTTGAATAGTCAGAAGATCCTTTAGGCTATCCTAGATCGCCTTCCTAAGAGAGCCAGAGTGGAGCATGAGGCATCTCATCACTCCCAGTAGGAGGAGAGATAGAGGGAGACATCCAGGAGCCCTCATGGGAGGACTATATTAGTGGATCTAGTAGTGGTTGCAGCCAACCACATGAGAGACTTGATGAGAGGAAAGGCCATTCCTTTTGCTGGACAAGATTCTGGTTTAGAGGAAAAGACTTGGTTGATAGCTTTGGATAGAGTATTTATGATGCATCCCTTTAGTAGTAATACTAAAGTGAGATACACCGTGATGTAGTTGACACATTTTGCGGCTATCTGGTGGAAGATTGAGGAGCAGAAGCTAGGACTCCGTATGGACACTATTACTTGGGAACTCTTTCTCGAGAGCTTCAGAGATAGGTTCCTATCTAATCAGTAGAGGTAGCAAAGAGCTGACAAGTTTCATAATCTTAGACAACTTACATTGACTGTGGAGCAGTACAAGCATCATTTTTACGAGCTCAAGTAGTACGTTGGATATAGAGAGGATACCGCATTGTTGGTACAATACTTTGTGCAAGGGCTTAATGCCTGCATCATAGGTGACGTAAACCTCTTTGAGCCTATGGAACTGTGAGCTATGGTGATTAAAGCCACTCTAGTGGAGGCTAATTTGGTAGTGAGATATGGGAGTCGACAGGGTGGTTAGGCTAGTGGAGCTTCTGGAGTAGGCTATAGAGGTAACCAGTAGCAGGGTGCTGGGAACTTCAAAAATCCATCCAATTATTATAGAGGAAATCAGAACTAGAGCCAGAACCACCAGCAGTAGCATTAGGAGATGGTTGCACCTCCTACCCAGAGTGGTAAGAGTGTGAGGAGTGGACAGCGCCATAGGTGTAATCAATCCAACCAGCCCGCTCAGAGTGCACAGCCTAGTGTGAGTCAAAGGAGTGTCCAGCAGTCTAGTGCGCCCTCCAATGGGAGAGGCAATTTTAGAGGCACAGGATGTTTCACCTGTGGTTAGTTTGGCCACATTGTGGTGAATTTTCCACAGAGAGAACCACAGTTTTCTACACAAAGCCCAGCTGCCTCAGAGCCTACTGTAGGAGGAGGTACACATAGAGTGTTTGTATCTCTTGATGAGAGGTAGGCAGAGCATTAGGGCACAGTCATTGAGACTTCATATACTATCCGGGGTACTTTCATTTCTATATTATTTTTTTAGGAGCGACCGACTTTTTCATTTCACCTTTCCTTGTTGAGCGTTGTGGGCTTATGGCTTCAAAGAAAGTGTTAGGTTGGCAAGTGGAGCTAGCCTCAGGGGACAAATTCCTTAGTTCATGGTTGTGAACTGAACCTAGGGAAATTCATTACTTCGGTTGACCTTCTTGTGATTCCTTTGGGATCATATGGGGTTGTCTTGGGAATGGACTGGTTGGGAGCTCATGGAACTCATATTGATTATAGATGGAAGACCATCCTTTGCAAGGATGATGGTGGCAAGGAGTGTCGCATTGTGGGGATTCCTCGACCCATATCCCTTCGCATGATATCCACTATGCAATTGAAGCGATGTATGCGAAAGGGTTGTCAGATGTATGCAGTATCTATGTATGAGATAGAAGGTATGGAGAGCGAAGTCAAGGCTTTGGATCATCCTATACTACAAGAGTTTATTGATGTATTCCTTGATGAGATTCCAGGCATGCCACCGAAGCGTGACATAGACTTCCACATAGAGCTTGTGCCAAGAGCAGATCCTATATCTAGAGCACCATATTGTATGGCTACTCATGAGTTGAGTGAGTTGAAGCTGCAGTTAGAGGAGCTGTTGGAAAAAGGGAGAATCCACCCTAGTGTTTCTCCTTGGGGTACACCTGTCCTCTTCATCAAGAAGAAAGATGGTGTTGGTACTCCTAAATTTGGAACAAATTTGGAGTGAGCATGTTAAGTGTTTCAGTTAAGCAAAGTAAGTACCCTTGAAAATTTTGTGTGAGAAGGCTCAGTTAGAGTGCTTGTAAAAGGGTACCTAGATGATTTTCATGAGGTACCAATTGGGAAAAGGATTCAATGCCTTTCATTTGACATATGTAGTGGGTTCCAACTCCTAAATTTCAAATCTGACATGTTTAGGGAGTGGTCATTTTGAGGTGGTCACCTAGATCTGCATTTTTGCTAAGTGTCATTTTGTTGTCCGGAGCCTACTTTGCTTCTAAATATCTTGCACCCTGTTGAGTTTCATAAGCCATCACTTTGAGAATGTCTTAAACGCATATCAGAGAGTCTATGTTTTAGATCTCAGCCCATTCCAAATCCATTTGATAGGTTTTCATACTCCCAAAAATTGGTTGTTCAAGAACTATTTGCATTTTTGTTCTGCCTAGAAATCTGAATAGCCCAGTTTGACACGTTATAACTTTTGACCAGTTGATTCAATTGAGAAAATTAATTTTGTACTATGTTCCAAGTGGTCACATACTTCATATATTTCAGTTTCTAGATCATGATGAATCCATTGGAGCAATTTGCTAGTCTGATTCTGTTGGCACTTTGTTAAGTTTCCAAAAGTGGTTGAATGCAGATTTCTGAAAACCTTACTTTGAGGGCCTGCATCTTTGATCAAATGGATAGGTATGCCATCATGGTGTGTTCCTAGGTATTGTAATCATGACAAAAAACCAATGCTTCTAGTTTTCAGAACCCTATGAAATCAGATGACAAGTTTTTTAGAACCATTCCATTGGTGAATAATTCCGATTTCCTGAGTTTTCAAGCACAAAATTGCTAAGTTGTCCATTTTGAGGTCTTGAAAATCTATACCCGGGTGAACATTTTGGATAATTGAGTTGTCCCTCATATTGTAAACATAGGAGTGTACCTATTTGAGGATTTACAAATTCCTACCAATCCTTTTATCCACTTTTCCAGAGCCTTTCCATTTCTGATTTATTAAAGTTTTACTGAAAATGCAGAATTTAGAATTAAATGGCATAATTTGTGGTTTCCCTATTTGTACCCAGTTCGAGGTCAGACATAATTGAAAGTTGATCTGCATTGTAAACCTAGGACTGAACTCATCAGAAGATTCCCAAACTTTGACCAATCCGGTTGATTACTTATCCATGCTAATTCCAGATTCAGTTTCTACTTTTTCATTGTGGTAAAAACCAGAAAAGTGTTTGGATGCTATTTTTGCAAATTGGTATCAGTTAAGTGGTTTGTTTTAAGAACAAGATAACGAAGGTTTTGCATTCTACATATGACATTCAATCAGGCTTCAGAGGTTGAAATTCTGAAGGATCTATTTGATGGGTTTGCTATTTCAGTTTCAAAGGTGTTTTATGCAGTTG
The DNA here is from genome assembly GCA_018584345.1 of Thuja plicata. Classification (NCBI taxonomy): domain Eukaryota; kingdom Viridiplantae; phylum Streptophyta; class Pinopsida; order Cupressales; family Cupressaceae; genus Thuja; species Thuja plicata. The sequence continues at coordinate 921,042 of MU223111.1, read as the reverse complement.
ACAGTGCAAAACAGAATTAAGTTTTCAGAATGGCCATTTTGCAAGAGTGATATATTTCTATCTGAAATTATTTTTCAGGAACCAATCAGGGCATCATGTTTATTGCATATGACTTTACTATTTGACCTAATGGTGAAATTTCAGAACTTGTTTCAATGTTTTTGCAATGGTCGATCTGAAGGGGATTTATGTTGTTTCAACATTGGCACCTATGTAGTTTTCTGAAAAGCTAAGTTTGCACTGCTATATCTTGTGCCTGAGGATGAATTTGGTGAAGCCCTTCATGCATGCATAGTCATTGTATATGAATGAATCTTCTTTCCAGGTGACGGGGTCAGATTGCTTGTTTCAGTCAGTTTTCGAGACCAGTTCTGGAAGCCAGTTGCCATTAAAAGGTATGATCAAAACTAAAAGACGTTACTTCTGCTATTGTCAAAGCAGTGTATTTAAAAAATGGAGCTGGCAAGGAGAATAAAGAGCTCAACACCTAAGACAAAATAGAGGTGTTCACACTCATCAATGAAGACAAAATTTGAGATGTGCACAAAACAAAGACAGATACATTCATTTTAAGGTATTCTTTTGAGAATACATCTGCCTGGTAGTTATGCAATATGTTATAGTATATTGTAAAAGAGGAATCTGACAATCAGTTGGGAACTCCACGCATTGGCCATAGGTGAAGGCCCACCACTGGAAAGAGAGGAGATGGCTGCACAATGTGTCACAAATTTGGGGAAATCGGCCAATGCATAAGTTAAGATTTTGAAACCATATAAATCAAAATGAAAATGGCCAGCATAATCTATTATATGTTGCACTATTTATCAATACAATTGAAACATTTAAAAGCAAATTCTTTTAATACATGAAAGACTCCCACGCGGTATGCAGAGAAGGCATGAAAACTTTGTAATGCTGTCTTGAATGTTTCTCTTTCAAATTGTAAAACAAACCTTCAGTTTATGGTGGACTGCGCTGGAAATTGTCCATGGGGCCCATGCATTAAAATGAGATCAGAACATTTTATCTCAAAGAACTAAATAGCATGGCAAAAGGGAGACTTCTGATCTTCAGAGGTGCTACATATATTAGAGAAAATTGAAGGGCATTTTTAATAGTATACATTGCAAGCATTAAATAAGATGAATTAGCATAGATGTTTATAGATGTTAGCATATGAAATTGATGTTTTTTTTAAACATATAAACTAAAACAAAGTGCCATGAGATTTGTGCAGACAATGAAGGGAATAACAATGTATTTTAAATGTTTTATTTAAAATTTTAATTTTCCAACTGCTGCGCAGCATGTCAAGGGGGGAATGAGCCATGGTTTTGTTTGTTTTAGTTTATAAAGGCAAACTTCATTGCATTAATCCTGCGCAACAGTTGTAAATGGAGGGAAATCTATGCAGAGCAAGCAAAAGGAGGAAGTTTTAGAGGAACATTGTTATTAGAGTGTTTGTTTGCAATGAAAGAGCTGGAATCTGCGCTAGGCATGGTAAGAGTGGAATTTCATTGCTTGCTATGCTGCGCAGGGCAAGTGTTAGGAGATTTTTCCCAGAGCAAACTGTAGACATAGAGGAACTTATCCTGTGCAAGTTGCAGAGGAGGGAAATTGGAGATTTTAAAGCATTAAGTCCAGACTACTTTGCAAATCCAACTACCAGCTACTGCGATAGATAGAGGAGAGGTTTTTGAAAAGTCTTGAAGTAAAATCTACAGATGTGACTCCATGGAGAGGGTGCCCAAAGCATTAAACCACATTGGTGGTCTTCATTGGCAGAGAAACAGTGCAGTTGGTGAGTAGTTCTCCTCACACTTTCAGCAAAATGCAAAACAATGAGATTCTTTTATCCCACATTCGCTCTGCATGGGGCATTTTTAGTATTTATATACTAAAATTCTTAGTATATAAAATAAGTAGAAGAGCCCAGAGGCTCTTAGCGAGCTCTTAAGGGCTGGAGGAACGAAGACATGGGCAGTCCCCTAAATTTTGAGCCCAATTTTGAAAATGGCTTTAAGACTCTCAAATTCAATATCCCACATTGTTCCTACTGCAGAATTTCAAAATGTTTATATGCCAAGATGCAAACATATGAATTTGAAGAAAGGTGAGGAGGTTATCCACGTTCGTGCCCAGTCATCTGACTGCCTCGGTTTCCATGCCTAGAATTGCAGGAAAACAAATTTTGGCGAAAGAAACATGTGGCATCTGGTCACACAGTCGTGAGAGGATCCAATCACTCAGTCGGGAGAAAAATTGCAAGTGACCACAAAAATTCTAAGACTTGGCGACTGACTGCTAGCGGTTAGTCACATAGTTGGGAGACACAGAAGTTAACCGCCAAGACTTGGCGACTGAACGCTAGCGGTTAGTCACGAAGTAGCCAGAAGGAGATGTTGACCGCTGTGACGAGGAGATATCCAGTTGTCACATGGTCGCCAGATAGAAATTAGCTACCGGATGCCAGTCGCGAGTTCACCCAGGGTTGACGGTTGAGTTGAAAATTGCTCGCGACTTGGAGATTAAGGTTGGTCGCATGGTCGCCGGATTTAACTATGGTTAGTAAAAATACTCAGAGACTTAGAGACAAAGGAAGAAGGATAACCGGGGTTAAAGGCACAGTTAAGACCAGTTTATGACAGCGAATCAGCATGTGACACATGTCAAAATCTGGTGAAGTCTGGGCATATTAGGGTAAAATGAAGATTTTCAAAGACTGAAAATGCGTAAATTTCAAAGATTAAGAGGATTTGAAATGTATTCTTTTGCATATTCTGTAAAATGTTTTATTTTAAAGTTTGATAAGGCTTTCCCGGAGGGTTTCTCAGAGGATAAATCAGATTTTCTCAGGCAAAGAAAGGTCATATTTTGAAGGGGTAAACAAAATCATATTTGCACAAGGGGATAAGACAAAATGCACATATATTTTATTTGCAAAATCAGATTGTTAGAGCTTTATGGGAGGTTTTGTGAGCAAACATTTTCTTAGATTTCAAAGATATTTTGCAAGTAAAATCAGATTTGAAAGACTTTTCAGTGGAAGAATGATGGATATTTGCAAGGGATAAAATATGATTTTGAAAAGACAGATGGAGTCAGATATTTTTGAAAAGAGGGAATGGATGAAAATCAAATTTGAGAGAAGGACAGGTGTTTTCCAGACAGAGTTTTTAGGGTTTTTCCTTCTTCTATATCTTCTCTTCTCTTTTCTATTTTGAGGGTTCTGTTTTTAGGTTCCTATTTTTGGTTCTTGTGGAGGTTCCTAGTCTTGTTCTTGTTCCTATCTCGGTTTGGTTCAGTACAAGTTACCATTGGTTTGAAGATTTCTATTTGTAAAGCATACTTCTTTTTCATGTTTAGTTCTTGAGTTTATTGTCTGGATATCTGGAAACAACTTGGATTAATGAGAATACAGTGCAGTTCCTATTCATTATTGTCTTGTCTCTTTTAAATGTGGTTTATGCTCTAGTATAGTTCATTTGTAAGGCATCTGGACTATACCTACTATAAGGTAGTGTGTCTAATCATTTGTGAGTCTTTCTCAAGGAGAGAGTTAAATTTTATAAATGATTTCAGATAGCAGGACATAGTTGTGAAGATTTGATGAAGAAGTATTGAGTTGAGTAGATTATTTGTAAGGCATCCAATTTGAATTGTATGAAGTCTGTAAGGCCTTCTTCAGTATTGAATTAGTTGTTTATTGTGGACATATGTTTTCATTGACTCTTTTCCCAAGGAATAGGCACTGATCTAGAGTTTGTTGAGCAAGTGTTTTCTCCATTCAGTTATACACAAATTAATCAATTTTATCTAGTTTTTAGAACGAATGAGCTGAACTCATTAAGGACTTATATCAGCAGGATATTGTCCATTTTGTTGATTCTTTGGAGAGTGAATCATTAGGTTATCCCTCCTAAAAAAAAAAGGAAGAAGGATGAAAATCCTTGTCTCATTGGTTCATGTTATGAAAACTAGAGCCTGGCTTATAATACTCTACTTCAAATCAATCATTGCAATCTCTAGAGTATTTTATAAGTTGTTACAGTGAGGTTTTAGGTACATAACCAGTGAATGAAATAATCCACCAAATACATAGGCTGAAATATCAGTTAACTCTCTAGGTAATACCTACCTGAGTCTGTGGAGCTCAAAAATGAAGAAGGATATTATCCAATCCTTAGCAATTAGCCTTTCTCTTGCCTAAAAGAGGTTGCATTCAAGTATATGAGGTATACTATCATTATTAGATAAGTGTTGCAAGAAAAAGTACTAACAAATTGGCGACTCTGCTGGGGAAGTAAGATGCAAAATCTTGTTGAAGAAATCAGAATCCCTAGTGTTATTTTTTGAAAAAGGTTAAATCAGAATCAATTGAGTTTTCCCATCCGAGTACGCCAACAAATTGGCGACTCTACTGGGGATTAAGTATACAAATCTTATTGAATAAATCAGAATTTCTAGAGTAAGTCAATAGTAAGACAAGTATAGAGTCATGTGTTACAAAAAAGAAATGATATATTCCTTATGTTTTATAAAAAAAGTCAAGTCTGTCTGTTGCTTGATGCAAAGTGTCTGGAAGTTTTTAGTTTCTCCAAGATAGTATCAAAAGAATCTCACTACTGGTGAGTGGTGACTCTGAGCTCTGATTTGCAACAGTGTGCACATTAAAGAAAGATTACAAAGGAGGTAGACTTACAGTGACAGTGACAACAGAGTTTCTACATGTTTCGAGGCTGATTTAAAGGTGTTCGCAAAGCACATATTTTGCAACAGCTCAAGTACATCCAGGTATTTCACAAAGTTTTAATAGTTGTCCTTATCAAGTGATTGCAGCACTAAAGAAAAAATGAATAAGGTGTAAAATAAGTTTACATATTTCAAGTTTTTACTTGCATTTTTGCAAAATCTGAATGAGATATGTAATAAATGAGAGTGGTAGTTTGTAATCTTTTGGACTGCTAAGATGTCATATTCTTATGATTGGAGGGGTAGTAATTTTTTTGGGATAATTAGTTTTGAAGGTATCCCCGGATACCCAAACCATA
>MU223111.1:894394-908691 GCA_018584345.1 Thuja plicata | reverse complement strand
TTTCTCAAGGAGAGAGTTAAATTTTGTAAATGATTTCAGAGAGCAGGACATAGTTGTGAAGATCTAATGAAGAAGTATTGAGTTGAGTAGATTGTTTGTAAGGCATCCAATCTGAATTGTATGAAGTCTGTAAGGAATTATTTAGTATTGCATTAGTTTTTTATTGTGGACATATGTTTTCATTGACTCTTTTCCCAAGGAATAGGTACTGATCTAGATTTTGCTGAGCAAGTGTTTTCTCCATTCAGTTATACACAAATTAATCAATTTTATCTAGTTTTTAGAACGAATGAGCTAAACCCATTAAGGGCTTATATCAGTAGGATATTATCAATTTTGTTGATTCTTTGGAGAGTGAATCATTAGGTTATCCCTCCTAAAAACAAAAGGAAGAAGGATGCAAATCCTTGTCTCATTGGTTCATGTTATCAAAACTATAGCCTAGCTTATAATACTCTGCTGCAAATCAATCATTGCAATCTCTAGAGTATTTTATAAGTTGTTACAGTGAGGTTTTAGGTACATAACCAGTGAATGAAATAATCCACCAAATACATAGGCTAAAATATTAGTTAACTATCTAGGTAATACCTGCCTGAGTCTGTGGAGCTCAAAAATGAAGAAGGATATTATTCAATCCTTAGCAATTAGCCTTTCTCTTGCCTAAAAGAGATTGGATTCAAGTATATGAGGTATACTGTCATCATTAGGTAAATGTTGCAAGAAAAAGTGCTAACATATGGATCATTACGCTTGTGTATCAACTATAGACAGTTGAACAAGGTAACGGTAAAAAATAGGTACCTATTGCCACACATTGATGACTTGTTTGATCAGATTAAGGGAGCCAAGGTGTTCTCTAAAATTGATCTTAAGTTGGGATACCACCAGTTATAGATTGAGGATGCTGATATCCACAAGACAACATTCCATACATGTTATCAACATTATGAGTTCATAGTGGTTTCATTTGGGTTGACGAATGCTCCACTGGTGTTCATGTGTTTGATGAATGGAGTTTTTTGAGAGCACCTTGATCACTTTGTGCTCATCTTCCTGGATGATATACTAATTTATTCTAGATCCATGGAGGAGCATGAGGAGCACCTTTAGCAGGTTTTGAAGTACCCTAGGAAGGATCAGCTTTATGCCAATCTGGCTAAGTGTGATTTATTCCAGACTAAGGTTTAGTATCTTGGTCATGTTACCTCTGGAGAAGGTATCTCAGTAGATCCTTTGAAGATTCAGGCTATTATGGAGTGGCCAAAACCCACTAATGTGTCTGAGGTACACAACTTCATGGGTCTTGTGGGATACTACTGCAAGTTCGTGAAGAACTTCTCTAGGGTGGCACATCCTATTACTTCTCTTTAGTAGAAAGGGAAGAATTTTGTATGGATAGAGAAGTGCAAGGAATCTTTTCAGAGTCTCAAGGTGTGTTTGACCAGTGCACCTATCCTAGCTGTGCCTGATCCAGTGGGAGATTTTGTTGTATGCGCTGATGCATCATTAGAGGGTATTGGAGCAGTTCTCATGCAGGATGGGAGAGTGATTTCCTATGAGTCTCGCAAGCTCAAGGATCATGAGCTTAATTACCCTACTCATGATCTGGAGTTAGCTGTGGTTGTCCATGCTTTGGTATGATGGAGACACTTTCTTTTGGGACACCGATTTGAGCTTCATAGCGATCATCGTAGCCTTCAGTATATCTTTACCCAGCCTAATCTGAATGCTAGACAGAGAAAGTGGATGGAGTTCCTTTGCGAATATGACTTTGAGATAAAGTATATTTAGGGAAAGGAAAATGTGGTTGCAGATGCATTGATTCGCAAGCGACAGGCCATTCTAGCTTTGACTCTTAGTGTGGACTTGAGGAGTAGGATACTCCAGTAACTTCCTAGAGATACCTTGTATCAGGAGGTGAAAGCTAAGATAGAGTCAAGGAGACCATTAGAGGGTACATTCTCTGGCTATGTTCTAGAGTCAAATGGGTTATTGTGTCATATGGGCTGGATCTATGTACCACCATTGGATGATGTGCATACATTAGTGCTATCTGAGGCTCATTGTGCACCCTATTCAACACATCTAGGTGTCAAGAAGATGCACACAGATCTTTGACATCTCTATCATTGGGCTGGTATGAAGAGGGAGATTGAAGACTTTGTGGCTAGATGTTTAGAGTGTCAGAGGGTTAAGGCAGATCATCAGCAGCTAGTATGGTTTCTTCAGCCTAATCTCATTCCATCATGGAAGTGGGACATTATTTCTATGGATTTCATAGTTGGATTGCCTATGACTCCTCACAGACATGATGCTATCATAGTGACTGTTGATCGATTAGCCAAGGTGGCTCATTTCTCACCTATGAGATCATCATACTTAGCAGCTTATGTAGCTCAAGTCTTCATGCAGGACATTGTGAGCCTTCATGGCATTCCTCTCTGTATTATATCAGATCGAGATCCTATTTTTACCTTAGCCTTTTGGACATCTTTATAGCATGATTTAGGTGCTCAGCTGAATTTCAATTTAATGTATCATCTTGAGACTGATGGACAGACAGAGCAGGTGAACCAGGTTCTAGAGGACATGTTGAGGATGTATGTCATGGATAGACAGACTCACTGGGAGGACTACTTGTACCTAGTGGATTTTCCATATAATAATGGATATCACAGTTTCATTGGCATGGCACCTTTCCAAGCATTGTATGGTCATCCTTGTCATACGCCTTTAAACTGGGACAGATTAGAGGACCATATTCTTCTTGGTCCTGAGATGCTTTGTGGCATGGAGCAGAAGGTAGTGAGGATTCATGAGCATTTAGTGACTGCACAAGATAGACAGAAGAAGTATGCAGATGCTCACAGGGGGGATAGGTAGTTCATAGTTGGAGATAGAGTGTTCCTGAGAGTGCACCCACGGAAGAGTTCGATTTGTTATGGAAAGGGTTTGAAGTTGGCACCTTGTTTTGTGGGTCCATTTGAGATCCTAGAGAGGATAGGACCAATTGCTTATCGACTTGCTTTTCCACCTAGGCTTTCGCGCATCCATGGTGTTTTTTATTTTTCAGTTCTTAGGAGATATATACCTGACATTATGCATGTAATTGATTAGAATGCATTACAGGTCAAGGATGGGCAGTTGGCTTTGGATCCAATACATATTCTGGAGTAGCGGGGTGTGATCCTCAGGGATCACACCATAGAGTAGGTAAGGGTCCAATGGGACCCAAATGATGAGACTTCAGCGACTTGGGAGGATGCAGCTAGGTTATGGGGTTTATATCCCTACTTATTTATAGGCTTCCAGGAGTAAGCCTAATCCCAGGGGGTGGATGTAATACCCACTCATGTTTTTCTTTTTCAGTTGTGATGTCGTACTCATTTAGGCATTGGTTTCAGTTGATTGGCCGAATTCTTTTAGGCTACTTTCATGCGAGCTATTATTCTTTCAGTTGATGGTGATTATTGATTATGATGTTATGGATATTATCATGATGTGATGATTTATGATTTGATTATGTTGTACTTACCCCATACTTGCATGTGTATGGTTATCATGTTTATGTATTTGTTTGCATGTTGTTATGGTAGAGGACGGAGACGTAGTTACTTGCTTCGGCGAGATCTACACGTTCGATTGATCCCTATCGTTGGTTGTGATATTATATTATGTATGTACATGTGTGTTCTTTTGATGACAAGATTGCAGGTATAGGGCATTATCTTCCTTGAATTGGCAGGAGTGAGCGTGCCCATAAATATTCATCTCAATGGTACAAAGAGGCGAGGTAACATACATATCTGAAACCCTAACCTAAGCCTAAATCATCCTAATGTTGGATGAGTTTCAGTATGACTACCTTATCCAGATTTTTCTAGGTTGACAGAATTCGAATACCCTCTCTCCTGAGTATGTATGTGTTTTGCATGTGTTTGCTTTCAGGTGATTTTTGGATTATTGAGTATTTTTTCCATGTTTTTATGATTTAATGGATTATAGTTGAATTAATTATTTAATTATATCCTAAGTTTATTTTAAATAAGTAATTAAATTGAAATATTTGAATATTTTGATTTAATTAAACATTTAATTGAAAACTATAGTAAATGTGCTTATATGATTAATTAAATAATTAAATATTTGGTTGCATGTAATATTGTGACATAAATATTTAATCTATTTAAATTAATATTTTATTAATTACATGTGCATGAATGTGTTGAAAAAGTATTTTCAAATTTAAAAATCTCAACTTGGAATTAGGAGTTAAAGTTGAGATGTGGCAATAAAGTATATTTTATTTATTTATTTTGGATTTACTTTCAATTTTGAGTGGAGTTATTTTAGGGATTTAATGGGGAGTTGTCATGAGGGTTTGCACAATTAGGGGAAGTTGATTCTCTTTAGGAGAATTCTCCTCTCATTTCCCTCATAATAGGTTTTTGGATTTGGGAGAGCTCTTGGTGATTTGTGATTTTTGAAGGATTGTGGATTGTCGTGGATCCTTGTTGCTTTGAGGATTTTGGGATTTTTCTTGCTTGTGTGTGTGCTCAGATTTTCATAGTTGCCAGATCTGTGGTTAAATTGTGCTTGAAGGGTTTCAGATTTTCTTCCATCATCCAAGCTACATTCTTCCATTTCTAGCATTGGAATCAAGGTAGGATTCAATTGCCATGTGTGGTTTCAATTTTGTAGATCTAAGGTTTTCAATGTTGATTTAATGCATGTTCATTATTTTGGCTTTTAAATGGCTTATTGTTGTTTATACATTTTTGGGTGTTTATAAAAACCCTAGATCTAAATTTCTTTCATTCTATGTATTCTTAGCATAATAGGGTTATGCTGTCAAAATTTAGAGAAGAAATTCCCTCTAGATCTCTCAAAAAACAAAAAAATTAATCCTTTGTATAGTTTATACTATAGAGAAAGTTAAAATTTATGGTTTATTGATGTTTCGATATTTTCCAGGTTCATGAGAAGCTTAGATTTGTCATTTTCATGTTTATATGGTTCATAGCATAGTACCCTTATGCTGTCAAAAATTTCGTGAAAAGATCTCTCATTAATCTCCTAGAAATTAAAAATTAAATTCTGTTTATAGTAGGACTATAGAAGAAAAAATAAATATTTAGCCCTTGTATTTCATTGCAAAAGTTGAATTAGTTGTAAAAATACAACTCTCTGTATTTGATACAGATTGGTGGAAAGAGTTTTAAAAAAATTAAAATTAAAATCCCCTTTTTGGATTTCCGTTTTTGGATTTTTAAATTAAAAAAAAAAAAATTTAAGTGAATTTCGTTATGTTAAAACACAGTATCAACAAAGAGAAAATTTAAAAAAAAACAAAAAAAAAAACTCAGTTGTAAACTGCAGATGCTATTTTTTAAAAAAAATTATAAAAAATTTATAAAGGGAGGGGTGGTGGGACCCCATTCCCACCTACCCCCTTCCTCTTCTCCTACCCTGCGCGTTTTATTATAGCGCATGGGGGAGAGGATAGTGGTCTCCCCCCCCACAGTCCTATTTAGTAGGACTGTCATGCGCGGAGTTAGGGGTAGGGGTAGACCACGTGGGTCCCCCCCATTTGTTTTATTATATATGTTTTGGTTAAGGTTTTTCTTATAAAAATTTTAATATATGTTTCGGGTTTAATTAATATGCAATTTTTATTTAATATGTTATTTTATTAATTAATGTTTTTTTTAATTAATTTATATATGTATTAATTAATTAAGGTGGTAGATTTTTAATTTAACTATATGTAAATATATAGTTATTAATAAATGGTTTTACTAATATTCAAGTTATGGATTAGTTTGTATTTAGTTAATTTTTAAATATGATTAATGTAGAGTTGTAGTTAATTAACAAATAATTGATCTACATTATACTCAATTATGATTTAATTAAATGCATATTATAATCAATTCACTATAGGATTATTTCATACTATAATTGATGGATTATGTGTGTATTTGGATTATAAAGAGAAATGTTAATTAATGGAATTTAGTAAATTGTGGATTATATTCGATGTTGCATTAAATAATATTCCTAGCTGAGTTAACTATAAATATTTACATGGTTATGGTTCATTTTTTAGTCCTTTAGGACGTTTTCATTTCTATGCGTTCGTATGGATCTCTTTTGCTTAAAAGTGTTGTTTTCGGGGCATTAGATGACCTAGGATGTATACAGAGGCTGGGGGGAGTGGTTATCATTTCTGTTACTTCATAGCGTATGTGTTTTCAGTTATTACCCTAAACTGACCATGATGACCCTTACGATTCTGCTATTTGTTTGTGTACCTAGGTGACCGTTCCTGATTGTGTGGGATACTGGATTTGGGGTACACTAGGGTTGTGACCTATGCTAGATCTGTTAGGATCATTGAGCCTAGGGTAGGTTACCTAGATGTGTAGTAGGGGGTGGCTTGCAACAAGTTTCATGTCCGTAAGTGACTACTGGATTTCTTATTGTGGAGTTTCTTAATAAGTGATAACTAAAGACATATTTGGGGATATTAAAATGGATTAATAAGATGTGTCATCACCCTTGCTTGAGTGCTAGTATAGGCTAAGATGGTGTTGAGAAGATGTTAGTTGCCTTGCGAGGTATGTGACATAGCTAGTGGCCTTGTCAGTATGAGAGGTCATTAGCTCCGTGTATGGTCACTTAGGTGCGGGAATCCATTGGGATTATTAGGGCTGAACTTAAGGGTTAGACGTACATGATGAAACCTTCCTTTACACATGCTAGATTTCCTACATTGTCAGTTGCCTCTAGATTAGTGAGTCTTACCTATCATGATGATTAGTACACCGTATTAGAGAGCTATCAGGATCCCTTACTTAGTGGTTTTCCTTCTTGGTATTGGATATCTGACTGGGATCTATTGTTATCTCCTCAACATGATGGGGTGGACCTTTGTGGTTCCACACGGATGGGTGGTAGTGATTCTTTATCCATTGAGATTCAATGTCCTTGTACCAGGTGCTTGATCATTCTTGCAGATGAGCTCTTTATGTTCCTTCATCATTTATTATATAATTTCATTATTGTAAATCTTGTATTAGAGTATCGCATGTGATACCTAATCTGGAAATTATAATTAAGTAGTTTAGAGGATCACATGTGATACATAACTTGTGACATGTGCAATGGATGTGAGTTTATGGTGGTTTCATGGTTATCCATGAGGATGTATTTATGGTTACGTAAGTTGTAATTGTTATACTTAATCAGATGGAATCTTTTGTTATATTGTCAATTGTATTTTGCTTTGAGTAATTCAACATCATGGAACCCTTGAGTCATGTAATCTATGTGAGTGTAAGACATGTGTATAAATTGTAATGCTTCCACATGAATGTATGTCTCTTTATGTTAACTTAAAAAAAAATTATTTAGCACACATAGTATCATGTTCTAGGTTAATCTCTCTTGGGTTCCCTGGCGGGACATTATATTGTGTATCAGAGCTTGGTTTCTACACTGGGAACTCTGGGAATTTTACCCCTATTAGGTTGTGTCTAGCTTGAAATTGAAACTAAAACATAGACATACAACACATTTGTTTTTAAATTATTGCTTTATGGTTTATTCATTCTTTAGATTATGTTTCAATCTATGTGGTGAATGTTTTTTTTTTTTTAGGCAAAAGTGGGGTCGCCACTAATATTTATATTAATAATAAAACTGGTTCAAGAGCTCAGTCAGGAAAGAGCCAGTAAGAAAACCCGACGTCATTACTCAATACAATGATATGCAGAAGCTATAAGTATGAATATTACATTACTAGTTGACCACAAAAAAGCGTCAAAAATGAAACCACATTATTTGCTCAACAACTTATGTCAAGTTAACATTTACAATGTGGGTGAATCAAAATTAACCCCTCTCAATAACTTTGACACACACATCTAATAAGAAAATCCTATCGGATCGGTGTTTATATATTTGCAAGCTTTGAAAAGTTAGGGTTTATGCCTTCAAAAAGGTGACCAAAATGTCGATGAAGAAGAGACCACTTAAACCAATAATCATATGCAATTTCACCCATTGATCATGCAGAAAGAAACCTAAGTGTTGAGGAGCCATCAGTAGTCAGGAAATCCAAAAGCAACATGCTTTGTAACCCTAAATGCCATTCAACACTAAATTTATGCAAAATTCAATACAAAAAATTCTGCTATAACTTTCGTTATTCCTCCATTGGGTCGAAATCTTCGGGGGAGAAATCTGAGTGAGTACGAGGTGACCAACCCCACCATCTTCGTTGTGTGCCTGTGAGCCATCCCATCCTAAAACTTGATTTATTTTTTGGGAATCAACCCAACCATCCCTATTGAAAGAGTGGGTAGCCGGCCATACTTCCTGCGGATGCTCAACCGAGATTTGGGGCCATCGAACTTCACTACCCTGATGTTGAGGGGATACTATTGTGCGAGCAAGTGGAGATTCCGCAGTGTTAGACCTATCAAGTAGTAAAGTCAATGCATCCACTATTTTACAAATCAGCTCTTCCGAGTTCAAACCCAATGTTCGACCCACTGTTTGCAGAGCAACAGAAGTTTGGAGATTGCTCTGTTCTTCCAACACCCTTTTGATTTTATCATAGGTGACCATGGCAGTGTGGTTTGATAACAATGAATACCTTGTAAAAATACCACCTATCAAAGCATGACCGCTCCATATGTCATAATTTTGCATGGCTCTCTGTAACTTATTGTCATCCCAAAATTTTGGCACCACAAACTTTCGAGCAATTTCTTCCAGTAAATGAGCTGATTTCAATAAGTCGATAGCTATGTGGTGAATGTTGTATCTATCTCTATTTGATTTAGGAATTATGCTTAAGACACGAGCAGTCAAAGGCCATGGTAGGGGTAGGTCTGGTACCCGTGGGGGAGGCAGATAGGCTAGCTCCTCCACGACTATCTGATAGGAGAGTGATCATCATTAGGACAAGGGTGAACAGAGAAGAGAGGATCATGATGAGTCTAGCAGTTTGAATACTAGGTAGATCCTTCAGGCTATCCTAGATCACCTTCCTGAGAGAGCCAGAGTGGAGTAGGAGGCATCTCATCACTCCCAGTAGGAGGAGAAATAGAGGGAGAGATCCAGGAGCCCTCGTGGGAGGAATATATCAGTGGATCCAGTAGTGGTTGCAGCCAACCACATGAGAGACCTAATGAGAGGAAAGGCCATTCCTTTCACTGGATAGGATTTTGGTTTAGAGGCAGAGACTTGGTTGATAGCTTTGGATAGAGTTTTCATGATGCATCCCATTAGTAGTAATACTAAAGTGAGATACATTGTGCTACAGTTGACACATTTTGCGGCTATCTAGTGGAAGATTGAGGAGCAGAAGCTAGGACTCTGTATGGACACTATTACTTGGAAACTCTTTCTCGAGAACTTCAGAGATAGGTTCCTATCTGATCAGTGGAGGTAGCAGATAGCTGACAAGTCTCATAATCTTAGATAGCTTAAATTGACTATGGAGCAGTACGAGTGTCATTTTTTATGAGCACAAGCAGTACGCTGGATATAGCGATGATACCACATTGTTGGTATAGCACTTTGTGCATGGGCTTAATGCCCACATCATAGGTGACGTAAAGCTCTTTGAGCCTATGGACCTACGAGCTATAGTGATTAAAGCCACTCTAGTAGAGGATAATTAGGAATTAGGCTATGGGAGTCGACAGGGTGGTCAGGCTAGTGGAGCTTCTGGAGCAAGCTATAGAGGTAACCAGTCACAGGGCGCTAGGAACTTTAAAAAGCCATCCAGTTATTATAGAGGGAATCAGGACTAGAGCCAAAACCACCACCAACAGCAGCAGGAGAAGGCTGCACCTCCTACCCAGAGTGGTAAGAGTGTGAGGAGTGGATAGCGCCATAGGCGTAATCAGTCCAGCCAGCCAGCTCAAAGAGCATAGCTTAGTGCAAGTCGAGGGAGTGTCCACCAGTCTAGTGCGCCCTCCAATGGGAGAGGCAATTTTAGAGGCACAGGATGTTTCACCTATGGTCAGTTTGGCCACATTGCGGTGAATTGTCCATAGAGAGCACCACAATTTTATACATAAAGGCCAGCTACCTCAGAGCCTACTATAGGAGGAGGTTCACATAGAGTGTTTGAAACTCTTGATCAGAGGTAGGTAGAGCATCAGGCATAGTCATTGAGACTTTAGGTACTACCCGGGGTACTTCCATTTCTATATTTTTTGATTTAGGAGCGACTGACTCTTTCATTTCACCTTTCCTTGTTGATAATTATGGGCTTGTGGCTGCAAAGCAAGTGTTAGGTTGGCAAGTGGAGCTAGCCTCAGGGGCTAGGGTAGCTACAGATTCGTTGGTTCATGGTTATGAATTGAACCTAGGGAAATTCATTACCTCAGTTGACCTTCATGTGATTCCTTTGGGATCATATGGGGTTGCCTTGGGAATGGACTGCTTGGGAGCTCATGGAGCTCATATTGATTGTAGATGGAAAACCATCCTTTGCAAGGATGATGGTGGCAAGGAGTGTCACATTGTGGGGATTCCTCGACCCATATCCCTTTGCATGATATCTGCTATGCAATTGAAGCGATGTATGCAAAAGGGTTGTCAGATGTATATAGTATCTATGTATGAGATAGAAGGTATGGAGAGTGAAGTCAAGGCTTTGGATCATCCTATACTATAGGAGTTTATTGATGTATTCCCTGATGAGATTCTAGGCATGCCATCGAAGTGTGACATGGACTTCCACATAGAGCTTGTGCCAGGAGTAGATCCTATATCTAGAGCACCATATCATATGGCTACTCATGAGTTGAGCGAGCTAAAGCTATAGTTAGAGGAGCTATTGGCAAAGGGGAGCATCTGCCCTAGTGTTTCTCCTTGGGGTGAACTTGTCCTCTTCATCAAGAAGGATGGATCATTACGCTTGTGTATCAACTATATATAGTTGAACAAGGTAATGGTCAAAAATAGGTACCCATTGCCACACAATGATGACTTGTTTGATCAAATTAAGGGATCCAAGGTGTTCTCTAAAATTGATCTTAAGTTAGGATACCACCAGTTATGGATTGAGGATGTTGATATCCACAATATAGCATTCCATACATGCTATGGACATTATGAGTTCACAGTGGTTCCTTTTGAGTTGATGAATGCTCCATCGGTGTTCATGTGTTTGATGAATGAAGTGTTTTGAGAGTACCTTGATCACTTTGTGCTCCTCTTCCTGGATGATATACTGATTTATTCTAGATCCATGGAGGAGCATGAGGAGTATCTTCGGTAGGCTTTGGAGTGCCTTAGGAAGAATCAACTTTATGTCAATCTGGCTAAGTGTGATTTCTTCCAGACTAAGGTTCAGTATCTTGGTCATGTTATCTCTAGAGAAGGTATCTCAGTAGATCCTTCAAAGATTTAGGCTATTGTGGAGTGCCCAACACCCACTAATGTGCCTGAGGTATGCAACTTCATGGGTCTTGCGGGATACTACCGCAGGTTCATGAAGAAATTCTCTAGGGTGGCACATCCTATTACTTCTCTTCAGGGGAAAGGGGAGAAGTTTGTATGGACAGAGAAGTGCAAGGAGGCTTTTCAGAGTCTCAAGGTGTGTTTGACTAGTACACCTATCCTAGCTGTGCCTGATCCAGTGGGAGATTTTGTTGTATATGCTGATGCATCATTAGAGGGTATTGTAGCAGTTCTCCTGTAGGATGGGCAACAGATTGCCTATGAGTCTTTCAAGCTCAAGGATCATGAGATTAATTACCGTACTCATGATTTGGAGTTAGCTACAGTTGTCCATGCTTTGGTATGATGGAGACACTTTCTTTTGGGACATTGATTTGAGCTTCATAGCGATCATCATAGCCTTCAGTATATCTTTACCCAGCCTAATCTGAATGCTAGACAGAGAAGGTGGATGGAGTTATTTTGTGAATATGACTTTGAGATAAAGTATATTCAGAGCAAGGAAAATGTGGTTGCAGATGCATTGATTCACAAGCGATAGGTCATTCTAGCTTTGACTCTTATTGTGGACTTGAGGAGTACAATACTCCAGTCACTTCCTAGAGATACCTTGTATTAGGAGGTGAAAGCTGAGATAGAGTCAGGGAGACCATTAGAGGGAAGATTCTCTGGCTATATTCTAGAGTCAGATGGGTTATTATGTCATATGGGCCAGATCTATGTACAACCATTGGATGATGTGCGTACATTAGTGCTATCCAAGGCTCACTGTGCACCCTATTCGATACATCCAGGTGTTAAGAAGATGCACATAGATCTTCGATAGCTCTATCATTGGGCTGGTATGAAGAGGGAGATTGTAGAATTTGTGGCTAGATGTTTAGAGTGTTAGAGGGTCAAGGTGGATCATTAGCATCCAGCAGGGCTTCTTCAGCCTAATCTCATTCCATCATGGAAGTGGGATATTATTTCTATGGATTTCATAGTTGGATTTCCTATGAATCCTTGTAGACATGATGCTATCATGGTGACCGTTGATCAGTTAACCAAGGTGGCTCATTTCTCATCGATGAGATCATCATACATAGCAGCTTCTATAGCCCAAGTCTTCATGCAGGACATTGTGAGACTTCATGACATTCCTCTCCATATTATATCGGATCGAGATCCTATTTTTTACCTCAACCTTTTGGACATCTTTATAGCATGATTTAGGTGCTAAGCTGAATTTCAATTTAGTGTATCATCCTAAGACTGATGGATACACGGAGTGGGTGAACCAGGTTCTAGAGGACATGTTGAGGATGTATGTCATGGACAGATAGACTCACTGGGAGGACTACTTATACCTAGTGGAGTTTGCATATAATAATGGATATCATAGTTCCATTGGAATGACACCTTTCCAGGCATTGTATGGTTGTCCTTGTCGTATGCCTTTGATTTGGGACAAATTAGAGGACCATATTCTTCTTGGTCCTGAGATGCTTCGTGCCATGGTGTAGGAGGTAGTGAGGATTCATGAGCATTTAGTGTCTGCACATGATAGATAGAAGAAGTATGCAGATGCTCACAGGGTGGATAGGTAGTTCGTAGTTGGAGATAGAGTGTTCCTGAGAGTGCACCCATGGAAGAGTCTAATCCATTATGGAAAGGGTTCAAAGTTGGCACCTCATTTTGTGGGTCCATTTGAGATCCTAGAGAGGATAGGACTAGTTGCTTATCAACTTGCTTTGCCACCTAGCCTTTTGCGCATACATGATATTTTTCATGTTTCAGTTCTTAGGAGATATATACCTGACATTATGCATGTACTTGATTGGAATACATTACAAGTCAAGGACGAGCAGCTAGATTTTGAGCCAATACATATTCTGGAGCAACAAGGTGTGATCCTCAGAGGTCGCACCATAGAGCAGGTAAGGGTCCAATGAGACCCAAATGATGAGACTTCAACGACTTGGGAGGATGCAGCTAGATTATGGGGTTTATATCCCTACTTGTTTATAGGCTTCCAGGAATAAGCCTAATCCTAGGGGGGGTGGATGTAATACCCAATCATGTTTTTCTTTTTCTGTTGTGATGTCATACTCATTTAGGCATTGTTTTCAGTTGATTGGCCGAATTCTTTTTGGCTACTTTCATGAGAGCTATTATTCTTTCAGTTGATGGTAATTATTGATTATGATATTATGGATATTATCATGATGTGATGATTTATGATTTGATTATGATGTACTTACCCCATACTTGCATGTGTATGGTTATCATGTTTATGTATCTGTTTGCATGTTGTTATGGTAGAGGATGGAGACATAGTTACTTGCTTCAGTGAGATCCACACGTTTGACCGATCCCTATCATTGGTTGTGATATTATATTATGTATGTACATGCATGTTCTTTTGATGATAGGCTTGCAGGTACAGGGCATCATCTTCCCTGAATTGGTAGGAGTGAGCGTGCCCATAAATATTCATCTCAATGATAAAGATGGGAGGTAACATATAGATCTGAAACCCTAATGTAAGCTTAAATCATCCTAATGTTGGATGAGTTTCAGTATGAATACCTTATCCAGATTTGTCTAGGTTGACAAAATTTGAATACCCTCTCTCCTGAGTATGTATGTGTTTTGCATGTGTTTGCTTTCAGGTGATTTTTGGATTATTCAATGATTTTTTTCCATATTTTATGATTTAATAGATTATAGTTGAATTAATTATTTAATTATATCCTAAGTTTATTTTAAATAATTAATTAAATTGAAATATTTGAATATTTTGATTTAATTAAATATTTAATTGA
>MU223111.1:874864-890362 GCA_018584345.1 Thuja plicata | reverse complement strand
ATGTGCACTACCATTTCCAAACTTCTTATGACTATACAATGATCTCCTATAGAGGTGCTCTAGGCATCCTTACTGATACCATATTAATTTATATAAAATGATATGTAATAGTTTGGATATCCTTAAGAAAATTTCAAGTAGATGGAAATGACTCTAATTATTTTAAAACCTTAAGGCTCGATAATCTGATTTCAATATCGTATATCAAAGTAAATAGTTCATAGTGCACTATTCCTAAGTAATCACATCAAAATTATTGCCAACCTTTAATTCTGTCCAAATTTTTCATTATCACTTGCCTTATGAAAATTATCATATAATCTGAAATTAACATTCACATTTTAAAGAAACTAACAATGGCATAGAAAGAGATAAACATATGCTAACTAGGTCTATTGAAGCATTAAACAAATTTACTTACCTTCTCATCACTGGAATTACTTTGTTCCACTCACTTCTTCAAATATTTTTCCATGATAGGGTCAGTGAGGCACTACAAACGTGAAAATGCAAAGTATAGAAATTACCGACGAGAAGCATAACCAATGATATAGTTTTGAGAACATCATTGACAGAGAAGAAAAGGCATACCCAATGAACAATTCAAGAAAGGAACACCGACAAAGAAGAAAACTGATAGACTGACAGAGCAGCCTGACCATCAGAACTGACAGTTAGTTAGAGAACCCTCAAAAAGTGGATCTGATTTTACACGTCAGATAAAGCAATGTAATTATATTTATAGAGTTTTTATTTGTTTTAAATCTTAACTTGAGGGTCAAGCAAGCATATTGTAAATGTTTTAAAGCATCTTAACGGATCTAAAACATATCTAACTAAAGATCAAGGTCAAGTTGTAAACCTTGGATCTAGATTTAGTTTGAAAAGCGTGAATCAAGAATAGAGCTAGAAACTAGTATAAATAGATGTTCCATCATTTGTAATTTGAGAGACTTGTAATCATTTTGAATATGATAGTAGCTATGGAGAGCATCTAAGCAGAAGCAGAGAATTCATGCAAATTATAGAAACATATCACAACAGTTATCAAGAACACAGGAAGGCTACCGACAAGTAGAGACAAGGTATTACTTAATCACTCAAGGTGATTACATACATACATTATAATCTATTCAGGATTTGTTATCAGAAATTAGATATTGCATTCACTATCAGATCAACATTTATCTTGTAGTTGCATTCTAACAAGTGCATCACAACAGAAATCCTTTTGTAGAAGGTGGACTTAACAGTTCTTTGACAAATCTCTTAACACAGTGCACACCTAACGGTGTTGCTAAAGCTTCAAATGAAGTAGATCCTAACAGGTCTCCACTCTAATACTCTTAACAGGGTAGATCATCAGAAGTGATCAATTGTAAGCCTTTACCAGCTCCCTTCTTATATGCAAATAGTGAAGTTTTGTGGGTAGACATCCCCACCGCAGTTTTTACTTCCTAACAGGAGTCTTCTGCGATATCATATCATGTGTTATTTGGTTTCATGAATGTTTATACATGTAAATAAATTATATTATAATTACACATACATAATCAAAGATGAATAGATATATAGGTATATACAAATCTGATGACACAAAGGTTAATGGGCCAATCACATAAAAAGTTTTAGAGGTACTGATTCACCCCTCCCCTCTCAGTACATCATTCCAATAATTCCAAAAATTGGTACCAGAGATAAGTCTCTTTCTTGAAAATTTTAAAGACTTAAGAGAAAAGATCCACACAATGGAAAAGTATAGACTGGACAAGACTGTTGAGAATGAGCAATTACAAATTTAGATTTACTATGAGCAGTATAAAGAGGCGAGAGTAAGCGTGAGAAAGTTTCTTGATGAAAGAAAGATCATGGAAAGTAGGCTTAATGAAAAATATTATCAAGAAGAGGAGATCCCAGATTACTTCAACAATGTTGAATCATCAACAATCAAAGCTTCAAACACATCAGTAGAAGAGATCACAAGTCTACAAGAATTCAATCTACATCTGACAGAGAAAATCAAAATGCTGCAAATCGGTCAAGAAACTTAGATGGTAAAAATGATTGATGTCATGAATGATTCAAGAAAATTTGAATTAGAGAGAACATTGGCTATTGATGATAGGAGGAAAATAATGGAAAATCTACAAGAAAAAGAATCAAAGATTCAAAGACCTACTGAGCATCACCATGAGATTACCAACCAGATTATTCTTATGTGTCGAGAAGAAAATAGATTAAATACTAAAATCATTGAAAGAATATAGATCATCAGTGAGCTAAGAGAAGAAAATGAGAAGCTAAAGTATGAAGTCAGAATTCAGAATCAGCACAATCAATTGATCAAGAAAGCTAAAGATAGAAATAAAAGAATGGATGATTTCCTTGATGGTCAAAGAAGAGTCAACAAATACACAGGAATAGGTTACACTGACAATGGAGAGTCATCTAATCAATCAAATCAAAAGAATGTATATGAAACTCCAAGAACCAAGAAGCTGTCATGCAATCATTGTGGAAAACCAGGCCACACCTCAAATGTTTGCAGAAACAAAATGAAAGGTATTCCTCAATCACAATCTACTTTCATTGGTGATTGTTATAAATGTCACAAGAAAGGACACAAGGCATATGAATGCAGATCCAAGGTGACAAATCCAAAGAAGGAAACCTATATGGAAAAGTACTTTCCTAGCAAAATGAATGGACATACATATCAGGAATGCTGGAAAAATAATAAGAAGGCATGGACACCAAAAGAACCTAATATTGGCTACAAACCAACAAGAAAAGGTAACTCATATGTTTGGGACTATAACACATGGGTAAATTGCACAGCATGTGGAAGGTATGGTCATATATCTGCTAACTATATGAGAAAATGGACTATAAAACTAAGAGGATGGTTCAATCCTTGAATGGCATGTTTACATTGTCATAAGGTTGGACATGTGATAAAATATTGCAAAAACTAACTGACAGATACAAGTACTTATCCCAATGGAAATACCATTGATGAAATCAAGAAGATGAGAAACAAGATGTAGGTAAAACCCACAAACACTGAAGGTACTGGAACAAGCAATGCAAATGATGATGCCCCATCTAATGGATCTGGTGGCATCACCATTTCCAACTAAATTGCACAAGTATGGAACTGCATTATGAAAATTTACATTATGCATCAGTTCCATTTACATATTAATCATATAGACAAATCAACATTATTAAAGATGCACTATATTGTCACTTGTAAATATTATTGAAAAACAACCATCGGTTATTGGGTACAAATATGCATCGGTGAACACACACAGGAAAAGTTAACACTAATTACCAGAATGTATCGGTCATTACACAAAAGCCAAGTGGCTAAGTGTAAACCGACAGACATCGGTGATCCTTGGGCCAACAAAAGTTGTCTTCAGCACTTTACCAAAAATCATTGGTGAAGTCATCAAAGCTGCTGGGAACCCCGACACTTTATGCCTACACCGAAGATTTTATTTATGCCTCAACTAACGAACTCAGTCTTTGTATACCGATGAGTTGGTGAACATTAATGACAACTTAGGGCACAAAAGTTATAAAAGACCGACGGTTGAACGCATTTCACACCTGCAATTTTTGAGCAACCAAGAGAGAACAATAGAGTGATTAAAGAGAAAAATTGAAGAGAGACTCCAGCAAGATTCTAACACCACTCAGAGGATTCACAAGCAATCACAAAGATTCAGTAAGTACCTACATTCACCGACCGCACTATTTAAATTATGAAAAGCCCTAAATTTCTGAAACACGATGGCATCTACTTCGAGAGTCAAAAAGCTAAAAGAAGATAAGAAGAAAATGATCAAGCTTATCAGCAAAGGCATTTGTGTTGAACCAAAATACAAATTGTACCCCGAAATAACATCACAACCTGATGATTTCAGAGCATTCTCTAGAATCCCACCTAGGGTTTTACTAGTAGAGGACGTAAGGTCCTATATACACTGTAAGATCTTGGAATTGGGAGATCTAGACCTAGATAATGCCTACAGGGCACTATGTGATGAAGTTGGAAACTTGAAAGAAGAGTACAAGCATTTGGAAGTGAAAGGACTAATGAATGCATTACACTTTTCCAGAGTTTTCAAAACAGAATGGATAAAGATAGTTCTCAGCAGAATGCATAACTAGACTTTATGGCTTAATAAGCCAAAATGAATGACAAAGGATGTTATTCATGTAGTTACTGGATATCCTACAACTGACAAATTGCAAGCTCACAAGAAACCATCTCTGAAGGAAGTGGAAAAGCTAACTGGTGCAAAATCAGACAAAAGAGCTCTCAAGGTCAACACTATCACCGACAAAGAACTCATGTTTGGTGCATGTGTGGTAGTGTACAAAATCTTCTAGGAAAGTAGAATGAACAACATATCAAGCACTTCTATGAGCACAACATTCAAAATCATCAAACAAGGAAAGAAGATGGATCCTGCAGAGATCCTGCTGAATCAACTTGAGGAGAACATGAACACCATAAGATCTTCAAGAACAAACACTTGTAAGTTTGGTTCCCTCATTATGTGCATATTATTTTACTTTGAACAATACTTTCCTTCCATAGGCAAAGTAGTATGGGATACAAGAAGATCTATAACCATATAGATATGTGAGCATATAGAGTCACTAGGAATAGACTTTGATGATATAATGAATGAGTATTTCAAAAGCATTAAGGAAATGTTACAAGCTATAACAAGGATACCTGAAAGTTTGAAAGAAGAAAACAAAGAGGACATGTGTTTTATGGTAGATACTAATTTCACTTATATCCAAGTAGTAGTACCTAGGAATTCCTGGCTTTCACATTTACAGTATGAGATGAAATCAGGACAAGCCAATGAGTGCATCAAGGCACTATTGAATGAACCAATTGAAAATAAGAAAGCAATATTTGGCACCTATGGGGAAGCCAAACAAAAGATCAAAATAGATCTTTTTGTCAAGAAGATTGTAAACAAGAAGGACAAGATGGTTAAAAACTTAACCAAGAAATTTGCAGTTATAGAAGAAGATGAAGAGGAAACAGGGGGTAAGGAGGAACAAACTGAAGAATAGTCACCTATCAGTGAAGAAGAAGAAAAGAATGACTCAGAGGGAGCATAGTCAGACTCTCCACCTCCTCCTACACCCAAAAGAGAAAGAAAATAGCCACTTCAAGAACAAGAAGCCAGACTGCAAAAGAGTCAACTCCTTCACCACTACAGAAAGGAAAAGTGAGGATATACAAGAGAAAAGTAGCTCCTCCAAAAGAAAAATAGACCAAAAGGAGGAAGATGACAAGAACTCAAGAAGATCTAGAAGACTCAACTATGGATGACTGTGATGTAGAGATACAAAAGGAAAAATAACCTTTGTTCCCTACAATAATTGATAAAATATGCAAGAATATTTCAGAGTCACAGTCTATTTCTGATCCTAACATTAGGAAATGGTTAAAATTTAGTACAGAGGATCAAAATAAGATTGAAGATGCAATAATTAAAAAAATGTGCAAACATCATTATGTTCCACTAGAATTCTTAGAATATGACATTCCCAAAGAACTATCACAAAGATTGTCTGCCAGATGGACTTTTGCACTACATCAGGAAAAGGAAATAAGAGAAAGAATACTTGTAACTCTTATTCCTCCTGATACAAATAAGGAAGAAATTACTGAGATGATGAAGAAGTATGGAAAATAATTATCACCAAAAATGAGAGAATACGAATTTCTCAAGGGTAAGATAATTGATCTTGACCAAAATAGCATTAAGAAGTGGTGCAAGATACTCAAAAATCCCACTAAGGAAGCTATCCCAGAGAAAGAACAATTCATCATTTAACATGTACAAGATGACTCGTCTGTGGAATTAGATAGAGAAGAGAGTGATCCAGTAGGCCCCAAACATACTGACATTGTAGATGAAGTATGTCCAGACACTACTCTTCACAACACTCAAAGTGAGGATAGTCAAAATCCACCAAGTCCAATTCATATTGACTTGAGCGGAGAAGAAGAAGTTACCAAAGTAGATTTGACAATAAAAGGTATCATAACTGATGATATCAATGATGAATCATGGTTAGATAACATTGTCAATGATATTAAAGGAAAAGACCCTACAGAAGAAGTGCAAAAAGATAAAGATATCAATGTTGCACAGGGCAATACCAACGGACATGATTCAACTATTAACACTGCAAAAGTCAATACACTGACAAACATGAACATATTAATCAATGCTATTGATATTGAATCAAGTTAGGAGAAATCATCTAAGAAAGATGATGATATACCCAAAGACATTGGTAATGATGAAAATAAAGATGCATCAAATATTCAAAAGGATACAGATACAGAAATGAAAGATGAAACTGACACTTAGCAAGAAGTGTCTACTAAAAAAGATAAAGGAGTGTATAACAAAACAGATGAAACATTGAGAAAGGATGAAGAGAAAGAAAAGAGTGAAAAAGTCAAAAAGGATGAATGAAAGGAAGAAAAAGAGGATAAACCTGTTGATACACCCAAGGCAAATGAGGAGACGTCTTCACAAAACTAGTTGGTGGACTCAAAACACAAACAACAATATGCTTCATCTTCTCGACCCTCACCCACCAAATCAATCAAATATCAAGGTTTAAAAATGGTAGTACACCAATCTGCCACTCAGCCAAAGAAGAAAAAGAAAAAGGCATTGAAGAAAGATATCTTGGCTGTCACACTTGATGAGGTAATAGAAATGCACAAGTGGGATGTATCTACTTTAGATATACTGAAACACTTCAAAATTTTGGAGTGATGTGTCAAGGAAAGGAAAATCAAGAGAAAATGAGAAAGGCACATAGGGAAGCCCAAGCACTTGAACAAGAAAGAGATATTCTACATCAACTTGTTCCAGATGTCAAAATTGAAGATAACACATCAGTCATGGAACAAATATCAGTTCTTATCGATGCCATCACAAATTAGAATGTAGATGTAGAGAAGACAGTGGAAGAACAGGCAGAGATGAAGTATCAACGCAAACTAATTGAGAAGATCAGCAAAGAAGTGGCAGAGAACAAGGTAAAGCTATCTAAACTAGCAAGTGAATTAGAACTTATGATTGCAGAAGTTGTTACCTTAGTTTAGAAATTATGCACATTATAAAATTTCACTAAATAAAATAGTGAAAAGTTGTCACAATCAGATTCAGATCTAATAGCTAGTGCACTGAGTTTAACCTCTAATGAAAACACTATAAAGCTACATCATGAAAAGATAATAGAGGTAAAAAAATTGAGACAAGAAATATGGGATGCAGAGACTCAATTTAGAAATGAGGTTACAAAGCTTCAAGCTCAAATTTTGCCAAACCTCACCACTCTGCAACAACATATTACAGATGTAAGAAATCTAATCATGACACCAGAGATGTCTGTGGTAGACATCATATATGACATGCATGTGAGGATATCACTTGAGAATTTGGCTCTTGAGAATTTAAAGGAGAAATGGGAGAAAATGATGGATGAAATCAAAGCTTCACACTCTCACATTTTTGAAAAGATGTAAGTACCTTTGCCCTCATTATCATAAAAGGAGGAATGTATACATATGTACAATATAATTTAGTAAGAAAAAGGAGGAATGTATACATATGTACAAAATACTATATGAGGTTATGTATAATGTATGTACAACAAAGATAGATATGTATACAATCTTACACTTACCGACATATGCATAGGGGGAGTCATTTCATGACTAAGGAAGAAGTATACATAGGTGTACATACTAATGCATCAAGTATGTTGCACATATAAATTTTTGATACTAATGTCAAAGGGGGAGATTGATGACATTAAGTTTTGCCATTAGTATACTTAAAGGGAAAAACATGATAAAGGTCATCAGTATAAGCATAACCGGTGGACAGTAAGCATAACCAGTGGATAGTAAGCATAACCAATGGACAAAAAGCATAACCGATAGACAACAAGCATACCCGACAGGACAAAATGTCTAACGTGAAAATGCTAAGTATAGAAATTACCGATGATACAGTTTTGAGAACATCGCTGATAGAGCAGAAAAGGCATACCCGACGAACAATTCAAGAAATGAACACCAACGGAGAAGAAAACCGATAGACTGACAGAGCAGCCCGACCATCAAAATTGACAGTCAGTTAGAGAACCCACAAAAAGTGGATCTAATTTTACACATCAGATAAAGCAATGTAATTCTTTTTATAGAGTTTTTATTTATTTTAAATCTTAACTTGAGGGTCAAGCAAGCATATTGTAAATGTTTTAAAGCATCCTAATGGATCTAAAACATATCTAACTAAAGATCAAGTTCAAGTTGTAAACCTTGGATCTAGAGTTAATTTGAAAAGTGTGAATCAAGAATAGAGCTAGAAACTAGTATAAATAGATGTTCCATCATTTGTAATTTGAGAGACTTGTAATCATTTTGAGTATGATAGTAGCTATGGAGAGGATCTAAGAAGAAGAAGAGAATTCATGGAAAGTACAAAAATAGATCACAGTAGTTATCAAGAACACAGGAAGGCTACCAACGAGTAGAGACAAGGTATTACTCAATCACTCAAGGTGATTACATACATACATTATAAGCTATACATGATCTGTTATCAGCAATTAGAGATTGCATTCACTATTAGATCAACCTTTATATTGTAGTTACATTCTAACAAGTGCATCACAAAAGAAATCCTTTTGTAGACGGTAGACTTAATAGTTCTTTGACAAATCTCTTAATAGAGTGCACACCTAACGGTGTTGCTAAAGCTTCAAACGAAGTAGATCCTAACAGGTCTCCACTCTAATACTCTTAACAGGGTAGATCATCAGAAGTGATCAATTGTAAGCCTTTAACGGCTCCCTGCTTCTCTGCAGATAGTGAATTTTTGTGGGTAGACATTCATACCATAGTTTTTACTTCCTAATAGGAGTTTTCTACGATATCATATCATGTGTTATTTATTTTCATGAATGTTTCTTGAATTTTTATAGATGTAAATAAATTATATTATAATTACACATACATAAGCAAAGATGAACAGATAGATAGGTATATACAAATCTGATGACACAAAGGTTAATGGGCCAATCACATAAAAAGTTTTAGAGGTACTGATTCACCCCTCCCCTCTCAGTACATCATTCCAATAATTTCAACACCAAAATGGCTTTGTGAGCATCCAACCAATCCATACCCAAAACTACTCCATACAAGCCTAGAGGAATTACTTGGAGATCTACCAAGGTAGAAAAAGGTCCAAGCTATAACTTGCAACTCTGGACACAAGAGTTAGAGGTTATTCTTGTCTCAAAGGCTAGCTCAACCTACCACCTATCTTCCTACCTTACTGGCTTTAGACCACATTGCTCTACTAAAGAAGGTGAAATAAAAGAATTTGTTTCTCTTGAATCAAATAGTATAGTGGTAGAGATACCCCTTAACAAACCTGGGGTTTTGATGACTGAACCCTAATGATTGGCTTGTCTGTGGTCTAATGTGGCAAATACTCGGTGAGTTCTACCTGCATTACCTATTTTTGGTTCTGAAGTGGCTTGTATATAGCTAGCTGCTGGGGTAGATTTCTGAGGGCAATTAACTGCAATGTGACCATGTTGACCACAAGAGTAACATCCGGCGTTTTAACAAAATTCCTTCCTATGGAAGGTATGCTGGACTGCTAATAGCTAGCCCAAATAGAGTTTTGAGGCATACTCTGAGCTGGTTAAGGGTTCGAGTATCACTTTGCATGCTGCTAGTTGCGAGAATTGTTAGATTGAGAACCCCCATTTTATTGTTGTTTCCATTGTAATTGTTGTTGTTGCTGTGAAATTTTCTTTTCTGGAGATTCTGACTTCCTTTGGGAGGATAGTTTTTAGGTCCAAGTACTCCTTGAGATAGATTCCCTTTGAAACCTAGCCCATCCTGAAAGGCATTACCCCCTTGGCCACCTATCTAACCTCCTAACCCCAAGGCTACATTTTGTTCCTCAAGACGAGCCTTGGTGACTGCATCATTGACTATCTAAGGTTCAAACATTTGTACCCTTCCGGCCAAGCGACTGTTGAGTCCTCTAAGGAAGTGTTGAGTCGGCATGGGTTCATCATCCTTATATCCTGAGTATGTCTTGAGTTCAAAGAAATTCCACTCATAGTCATCAACTGACATAGTTAGCTACCTTAAGTTGTGAAATTCTTCATCTCTTTCCCATCTCTAGTGATCAGAAAGAAATCTAGCTTGAAAGAGTTCTAGGAATAGTTCCCATGAAAGAGTGGTAATATCTATGTGAAGTTTCTCTTTCTCTATTTCCCACCAAGTGGATGCAAAGTATCTAAGGTGAATGACTGTGAACTGGGCTTTGGTATTGATGTTGTAAGGATGCATGGAGAAAAGCCTTTCTAAGTCTAGCAGCCAAGTTTCGACGGTAGATCCACCTTGAGTTCTCTTAAATGGGTTAGTCTTAGCTCTAAGGAGGTCTTGCATGTGAGAAGCACGCAGTGCATCTTCTTCTACTACCTGATCTCTCCTCCTAGGACTCTTTTCCCTTTCCTCATGGTGAGTGTTAGTCTCCCCATGGTGACCTCTATCCTACCCTGCATCTAACCTCTATAGAATCTATTGTAGGAGTTCTTGTACTTGAACCCCATGAAAACCTCCTGATTTATTATCAAATTGATCCCCCCTACCCTCATACTATTTTTCTTCTTGAGAAATTTCCTACTGAGATCTAGGAGGGGTGTTTTGGGTGCCTCCCTTTCTACCACAGGTTATACAAGGTATCCTGCCATAGGTAATAAGAAGAATAAGTTTTTAGTGTCTTAGTTAGATTTTAGTTTTAAGTTTTCCTAAGATGAATAACAAGTTTAAGAAGCATGGGCCAAATTTCTTGGGCCCTAGTGTAGCAAATTAGTGCTTTGATACCAAAGATGTCATGCCCTGCAAGGGAACTAGGGAAGAGAACAAAGATTCTCTTTGTAAAAGAAAACCTAAGTAATGATTTATGAAAAAAAAAATTGAATTTTTAAAAGAATTACATAAAAAAAAACATAGTTTGACTTAGATTCCTCCATGGTTCCCTTCTTATTTAATGCACAATTCATTTAAGTCCATTTAGTGTACTAACAACTTGAATTACTTCTTAAGAAAATTACATCACAACATTTGTAGATTCTTTATAAAGAAATACAAATTACTTTCATTTCAATTTTCCATTTAAAACCATCTATATTCCTAAGTATCCTTTATGAACAATATAAAATTTAACATATTAATACCATTTAATAGAATCATCTAAACATTTGATACATTGAAAATAATACATTTGTTTTCAATAGCTTTTCACTTAATCAACAATAATGAGAAACATACTACTTTACTTGAAATGTTACAAAATCCCTTTCTTTCCAACATACATCATATGCATAAAGTTCGTGCTTTCCCTTTTTTCATTCTTTTTTTTTTGTTTTGTTTACCCATTCCAAATACATCATTTTGAATACATTAAAGATTACATTACATTCATCTCCTTTTGGGAGGTAACAATAATTTTACATCATGAAAGATAAATACAAGTTTTCATTCTTCAAAACTGGAACACTATGCAAGAAGGGATCTTTAAGCACTGCATTCGCAAAAGGTACCTTGATAAAAATATTTACCACCCAACCACATGGATACAAAAAGTCCCACTCCACCCTGCTAGGAGACAAACACCAAGGTCCTCAAAGAAAGGATAGCTAAGCCATACCTAGGGTTGGGCAACCTTTCCCAAATAGCAAAAGAAAAGAAGATCAAAGTATAAATCTTTTCCCAAAGGTTCTAAGGCTTGGTAGAAATTCTAAGAAACAAGCTAAGTGACTATTATTGCATAGCCCTCACCCCTTGGGTTGTCCTGGTATTGGCACATGTAGAACCGAATGCCTTTCATACAGACAAGCGCCATTCGATCGTACCTACACATAGGCACCTTCTCCCACTCCCATCCATATCCTTTACTAGAAATAATAGCATGGGAAAGGCATACATTAATATTTTTAGTGCTTGAACCCATTCCCATAAGTTTTAATTAAATTATCACTTGTTAAAATAACTCTTCAGTCGGTTATCCTGGTACTAGCCACTTAGGGCCCCAACCCCGCGCTAAGAGAAACTCACTTAGTATTCTTAGGTTTTATACCTGTTGCCCAAATTTTCCATCCTATGTAATTTGGCCTGATCTGCCCTGTATGACCGTCTTTTCCCTTTATCCCTCCTAAAAAGTGTCTGTTTACCGATTTTGGGTACTTAGACAAAAGGCTTGCAGAGAATTGAATTTTTGTTTCTCCTTGGCAGATTTCTACCCCCAAAGGTGATTCTCCGCAAAGGCTGGCGGAATTCTACCTGCGGAGGTGATTCTCCGAAAAGGCCAAAAAAGTGAAGGTAATTTACACCTGGCAGAATTCTACCTGCGGAGGTGATTCTCCGAAAAGGCCAAAAAAGTGAAGGTAATTTACACCTGGTGGAATTCTACCTTCGGAGGTGATTTTCTGCAAAGGCTTGCGGGTT
Organism: Thuja plicata; assembly: GCA_018584345.1. Classification (NCBI taxonomy): domain Eukaryota; kingdom Viridiplantae; phylum Streptophyta; class Pinopsida; order Cupressales; family Cupressaceae; genus Thuja; species Thuja plicata. The sequence continues at coordinate 877,752 of MU223111.1, read as the reverse complement.
TCGCACCTCTCAGGTCATTTTCTGCAAAGCTAAAAGAAAAGGAAAAAAGAAGAAATTTACACGTGGCAGAATTCTCCCTTCGGAGGTGATTTTCCACAAAGGCTTGTGGGTTTCGCACCTCTCAGGTCATTTTCCAAAAAGGCACTATGGTGGACCCCGCAATAGGTTTTCGAAGCACTTTTCAAATTTTTTGAAAACAAAGGGACTCAAGGCGGAGAATTGAATTTTTGATTCTCCGTGGCGGATTTCTACCTACAGAGGTAATTCTCTGAAAAAGAGAAAGAGCTCGCGACTGTGCGACGAGTTGAAGGAGGATGAGGCGGTCACTCAGTCGCTGGTCAGAAAAGGTAAAAGAAAAATAGCTCGCGAGTGAGAGACTAAAGAAAGACGTAAAGTCATCGTGCAGTCGCCAACCAACTCAGATGAAACAAAAGGAGCTTGTGGGAGTGCGACAAGCAGAAAACATGAAGTCGCTCAGTTGCCAGATAAAAAGGGTGAAGAGAGATCAGCTCGCGAGTAGGCGACTGAGTAAAAAGCAAAGATGATCGTGCACTCGCGCACGGATTGAAAGCTGAAGGAAAAGCTGAGCGAGTATGCGACTGAGACAGAAAATGCATTAAGAAAATAGATGTCACTCAGTCGCTTGGAATCCAAAGGCCAGTTTAAAGAGCTTGCGACTGTGTGATGAAGGGATAAATGGAAAGTAAGATGTATAGGTGCTCAGTCACTGAGACTCAGGTGAAATAAAGGATCAGCTCGCGAGCTTGCGACTGAGGAAAAAGAGGTAGCATTTCTCACTCGCATGAACCAAAAGGAAAAGTATGAAAGGATGGGGAGTGCGCGATCAGACATAATATGAGGTAAAGAGTTGGATGCCGCTCAGTCCCACAGAATCAAAAGTTAGTTTAACGCAGCCTGCGACTGTGCGATAATAAGGTATATGAAGGTTTTCAGAGCCCAGAACTGTCTGTTGATCCCAGGATTAGAATTGTTTCAATATCGGTAAAAAAGGAAAGGTGATTCAGGATGCAACAGGTCGAGCAACAGATAGCATCTCTTTCTTAGGGAATGAAAAGAAACAGAAATATCAGATATTTTCTCAGGCGCGCAGATATTTCTATAGATGAAAAGATCAGATTTGAAAAAAGATCAGAGGTTATAGTTGTCAAAGTCTGCAGAAGAGTTATTACATTTCAGAGACTTTTGTGACTCTTCTAGAGGGATAAGACTGCTTTTGAGAAGGAGCATTTATGTTGATATTATTTGGGCATGACTTTTTGGTCACCAAGTTGCATTTTTGCAGACTTTTGAAGAGTTAGAAAGGTGGCTGGACAGGCCAAATCTGATCCAGAAGTTATTTCTGTCATAATGCAGTTGGATAAATTGTATAAATATGAGTTGAAGACTCATTGTCGCTAGTTCTTTTCCCTTTGGCTTGCTTGTTTTTGTAACTTGTTATAAGTTCCTGACAAAGGCAAAGAGAATTTGTAACTCATTTTGAGAAATAATATGCAGAGTTTTTTTGTAATTCTTGGAACCAATTTATTGAATTGTGTCAGCCTTGTCTCTTTTCTGCTTGTTTGTATGCATTGTAGATGGTAGATGGGTTAACTGTGAAATATTTTATTTCCTCTTAATTCTGTCCCGTTTGTAGCATCTATTTGCAGAAGAGTATGTTTTCTTGCAAGTTGTAACTCATGTCTTATGATTGAGCTGTTAACTGTGAAGTCTTTCCCCTTAATCCTCTGTATGTTATGTTTTCATGTCAAATTCGGTGCATCACCTAGTAGGTAGTTTTCTTTTAGTTATTTCCCTTTCCATTCAATCCTTCTACCCCTTTTACCCTCAAGTTTACTTTCCTATTTAAAAGCAAGTTAGGGTGATTATCCAAGAGGAACCAGCCTAGAATCTGGAGGTCTCATCTCAGTTAGCATAAGGTCCCACAACCTTGAGATGAATCCCTTGTTATACTGGATTATCAAGACCAAGAGAGGTTGAGATCAGAGGCGCAAATTCAGTGTATAACAATACCCTTAACCCACACATCACAAGTACATCATACATGAGATAAAACACATCATAAACAAATTTGAGAACTTGCATCAAAGGATAGGAAAGAATAGGCAAGTTTAGGGATGTCTAGGAAAATTAGGAGTGTTTAGGGAGGCCTAGAATAGGCCTGATCCTCCAGACAATCCTAAGACCTAATCCTTCTTCCTACACACATCCTAACCCTATAAAAGCATCTAAATGAACCATATAACCTACACCAAACAAGTAATGAACATAAATAAAGTTTACACAAAATTCCATATGCCAACACACAATGCTCCATAAAACCTCCCGTGCCTAAAATTTAACTAGGTTTAATTTTTTTTTAAAACTCTAAAATCTAGAAGTTGCATCTTATCTCCTATGAAGTTGAAACCTATCTCAAACATCCTGGAAGGTATCTAATTTATTTATACAAGTATAACTTAAAGTATAATAAATTAAAGTATCAAATAATACTTGTATAACTAAAACTTGTATAAATAATCTTGCCTAAACCTAACCCAGGATTATATAAATACTACGCATCTTTTTTAATGAAAGAAAATTAAATATAAATAATCCTGATCTAGGATCACAAAGCTGTGCAAATTATTTACAAGAACTGCGCGTTCTACAAAAAGACAGAAAACTAAATAGAACAACTGACAGATCTGACTCCATAATCCTGGAAGCACTCGTGAACATTCTGAAGGAGATACAAGGAGAGTACTAAGGAGTCTACAGACTCTTACAAATGCAGAAATATTCATATACATACAACATAGGAATAATTCCATTTAAACATGATCCTAATCTCCAAATCACTAATACAGGCACAATGATATATATATATA
>MU223111.1:835926-868064 GCA_018584345.1 Thuja plicata | reverse complement strand
GACAAAATAGATAATAAAGATTTTAGGAATACTTTTACTAACTTACTTACTATGGTAATTTACCAAAGGCATTTCCCAAATATAAAAATAACATAGACTTACCATAGTCTCATAATAATTTCCTTCAGATATTTAGTTTATTATATAATAATATATATTTATATATGTATTCATAGGCATATGTGTGCACCCATATGCTTATAGTATATATACCATAAGTAAGATACACTATTATTAATATTACAAATATTAAATATTATGAAGATTATTATTATAAAACATATTATTTATTTATACACTAATCCATATTCTTTACAAAATACAATACTATATATATATATATATATATATATATATATATATATATATATATAACTAGTAACATAAGTTGGAATTTACCACTATTATTAAAATATTATTAATACCATAAATTCTTCATTATTATCGATATTAAAACCACATGATTAAATCACATACTAACTCATTCCTAAAAAGATACACTAGTACACATAAGTAACTACTAATAAAGATAAATTACTAAATCATACTCTCATATGAACAATAATTCACATCAATAATCTACTAATAAAAAATTGAACATACCATGACGACAATTTGAGCAACCATACTCAAAACCTCATTCTCAACTAATGCAAAAGACAAGAAACCATCTACAAGACCCACAAAACCAACAAACTGAGAGGACATAGAAATACATCATTGAAACAAGGGACTAACTCAGGAACTCCCCACCTAAGGATAAAAGGGTCAGAGGTAGAGTTCCTTCTTATGTAACCTTGGTGATATCTCTGTAACAACAACAAAGATTGAGGATTTTGAGGGATCACTCAGACCTGTGAAGCCAGGTGGAGACGATACCTGGTACCAACAATCTTACATCACCAAGAAGAGATACATGTATACATATGGATATACATACAAATCAGATATATGCAAATAGATGACTAGGATCGATACATCATGTGGACCTCAACTAAGTGAAAAACACATCAGACACATGCATGAGACATAAAACATCATAATAATGGTTAGATTCAAATCCTTGGGTTAGCTCCATAAAACATATAAAGATAGATGGTTTTCTAATTTCATAAACATATAAATGATAACCATAAATGAGCATATCAATCATTTGATAAAAATATCATCGTCCACAAAACATAAATGTAAATATATAGTTCTAACCTTCATAATAGAATATGCAAATCAGAAAGTCCAAGTATCACCATAGGAGAGGGTATTACAAATACCACTTACTTGACCTAATAGGACCTATTAATATCAATTAGTATATCCAAGGACCCTTTAGGACTATTAGTACACCCTAGGTTCCTTTAGAACCCCTATTGTGACATAAAACTCTTTAAGAACCCTTAAGATCCTTAAGACATAGAATCTAGGACCACTTAAGACCTAATAGTACCCCTTAAGACCTAATAAGAGTGTAATTGAGACCTAATAGGACTAATATGACCTATTAAAACCAATTAGTACATCCTAGGACCCTTTAGGACTATTAGTGCACCCTAGGTTCCTTTAGGACCCCTATTGTGACATAAAACTCTTTAAGAACCCTTAAGATCCTTAAGACCTAGAATCTAGGACCACTTAAGACCTAATAGGACTAATATGGCCTATTAAAACCAATTAGTACATCCTAGGACCCTTTAGGACTATTAGTACACCCTAGGTTCCTTTAGGACCCCTATTGTGACATTAAACTCTTTAAGAACCCTTAAGATCCTTAAGGCATAGAATATGACCCCTTAAGACCTAATAGAACCCCTTAAGACCTAATAAGACTGGACTTAAGACCTAATAGGACTAATATCACCTATTAAATCCAATTAGTACATCCTAGGACCCTTAAGACCTAATAAAACCACTTAAGCCCTAATAAGACTGGATTTAAGACCTAATAGGACTAATTTTAAATATATTCAAATATTTGTTTCCATTTTACACACATTTATAACATGTAATCAATTACTTAATTTTTAACACTTAGCGTTCACATGTTACATCTAGATGACCACTCAGGATGTACCAGCACATGATGTACCAGCTCAGGATGCACCTCACACTCCTGATTTGGCGACTATTTTTTAGATTGCCCAGGTAGAGATGGATCAACTTAGAGAGTCCATCTATACATCATAGCCAGGTGGCATATACAGAGATATTTGTATCACTGTATTAAGGAGTTTGGAGGATAAAACTGATAGATTGAGATCCCACTCTTCCTTCACACCACAGGTTGTTGACAGTATTTTTTCAGAGTTGAGAGCTGAGGTATCAGGTGATGTTTCCTTTGAGACGGTCCAGAGCCATTTCCCCAAGGAAATCATCAAATGGGAGGTTTTTCCATTTTATGAGGGGAAGCCTAAGGTGAGGGAATATCAGGTTACACTGTGTGAGATTCCACAAATTGCATGCATGATATACCCTCATTTTCTTGCAGTGCATGGTCGTTATCCTAATAACGACCAGATCCCATTATATTTTTCATAGCAGTTGTACACTGAGTTCTGTTGGGGACTCAGGGTCAACTATTTACATCTTCCCAGATATTATACTCAGGGGCATCGTAGAGTTGCAGACCACGATCAGTATCACATGGCTGATCGAGTTGTACATACTTGTAGAGAGCTAGTTGTGAAGAGGACTCCGGTAGTGGCATCAATGATGGCTACTACTACAGATAGAGTGGTCATTGCTTCCCAGAGGGAGGTAGTGGATAGGATAGGAGAGATTTCTTCTATAGCCACCTCCATCACATCGGATACAGTAGGCAAATATATTTTGACTAGACTGAGTCACGCCAGATCATCTACTGAGGCTTCATCTAGTACTATTGTAGGGGTTAGTGATGAGGCATATAGAGCTCTAGGTCTGCCTCCACCTATAGAGATACAAGTGCTTTCTAGCCATCATAGTCGTTTGGATGTGGCACTTTACTTTTTGGAGGATCTCCTATAGTCATACTCTTATATTGATGACATGTAGAGGATCCTAGTACATTTAGTCAGAGATGTCATTAGAATTCCATGGGGTCTTGTAGTTCTACCAACATAGGACACACCATCTAGTTAGGCACAACATAGTTCACAACACTCTGCAAAGCACTCTACACCATCTAGTCAAGCACAACATAGTTCACAACACTCTAGTGAGAGCTCTGAACCCATAGATCAGTCTATAGCTATAGATCCAGGTATACAGGTTGGAGATGTACGCATCAGAGCATAGGTCCTAGACACATTTGATGAGCAGTTGCATGGGTTGAGTCAGGTGGACATTGGCAGTGATGTTGGATCATTTATGGATTTTGTATTTCATACTGGTGGTTTAGGCTCTACAACACTCCCCTCCCAGCTACACACACCCCTACACTCTTCATTACTAGATACATTCAGGACTGGAGGTGGTGTGGGTGATGATGTTTCAGTTGATGATATGATGTTGTAGTGTGGTGATGATCCTCTTCGTCCTGAGACCTAGGTATATAAAGTTTTCTTTTCTCCTTTCTAGGAGTTTTAGTGAACAATTAATTGTAGATGTGTGTATTGATGTTTGTTCAATGTATAATATTTTGTAGGCACAGTTATCAGAGCACATTACCTCTAGTATGGGCTCGGAGCATCTTCATATGACACCTATTACTGGTCAGGTAAGTTTTAAATATACATGTAGGTTTAATCATGCATGTGTACACTTGTAACATGTATTTATATATTTCAAGTACTTTACATAATATATACTATGCATATGTATATATAACCAACTGTTGTACTAAATTTGTAGTGGTTAGTTGCTGCTTGAAAGCTAGAGGATGCTCCTAACACTCGGGTAGAGCACATGACCTCTAGTCTGGGCTTGGAGAATCTTCATAGGAGAGATTTAGAAGATGTGACACCTACTAGTGGTCAGGTAAGTTTTAAATATATGTAAGTTTAAACATTAATTTATAATGTTTCAAGTATTTTACATAAATATTAAATTATATACATGCATTTATATTCACAGGGATCAATTGTTGCTTTACAGCTAGAGGATGGTCGTGGCAGTTGGTCATAGGGTTTCTCTATTTGCATGCACCTATATGACTCCCTAGTTTAGGACATGTTGCATAGATATTTGATTTGAGACTCATTATATATGTCATTATATTATATGTTTGATATTTTTAGTTTATGATTCGAGACATATATTTATACGTTATCCAGACCTCTAGACATAGATTATTTATGCTTTGAAATTATATAGATGATATAATTTGATTAAATAGTTTCATTTGATTAGATGTTATGATTTTATTAGATGATTTGATTCGATGGTTTCAATAGATTAGATGATATTATTTGATTATATGGTTTCATTTGATTAGATTTTATGATTTGATTAGATGGTTTGATTAGATGGTTTCATTGGATTAGATGGGTTCATTTGATTAGATGATAGGATTTGATTAGATAGTTTCATTTGATTAGATTATATGATTTTATTAGATGGTTTCATTTGATTAGATTAGATGATTTGATTAGATGGTTTCATTTGATTAGATGATATGATTTGATTAGATGGTTTCATTTGATTAGATGATATGATTTGATTAGATGATTCTAAGGGGAGGTCTAAAGGGGATGTCTTAGGGGGGTCTAGAATTAATATCATAAAAAATAACAAGTTAATACATGTAACTAATGGACAATAAGTATTCTAACTCATTCTAGAACTAACACATGCAATAAGTAATCTAACTAATTTCATCATGTTTATTTGTTCAAAATAATGTCTTAAGGGGATATTTAACTAATTTAAGAAATATATAAAAATGGATACATGTATACAAGCATATATATAAAAGTATACATAACATTTTATATATTAAAACCATTGAACTATCAAATAGGTCCATCATATATCAACAAATTATAATCCATCATATGTTTAAATATATCAACAAAGTATAGTCAATTTAATCCACAAATATCAAGTAGGTCCTAACACATGAAATAGGTATACATATTATAATTTTTAGACCAACTCAAGTGGTTCAAACTTTTCATGGAGAACATGTAATATTCTCTCATGATCCTCACTATCTAGTCTCCACTTACGACGTCCATGTTGAGATTTAACTGTATGGAGACAAATGGAGGTGGAAACTACTAGGTGACTATATTGAAACACCTTATTGTCTAGTTGGTAATCAACAAAGTGAATACCATGTTGAATTAATTTGATTTTCTTGAAATATGTTCCCTCTAAAACAACTGAACCTGTAGGTCACAAATTTTAACAATATAAATTTAAACAAACTAAATGTGAATTTTGTTAAAAGGTTAAAATTTTAAATTTACAAATTGAGTTCAATATATTGATGTAAATCATACAAACCTATGGGGAACAACATTCCATCACTTTCTTTAGGTTAAAGTAAATCCATCCTCGTTGCAGTACAACACAGTAAATAATAACCAACTCCTACATTTCCACGCTCAACAACCACTGCAAAGACATCTCCTGCAAAATAAATTTATACATATACATGTGAGATCTTAAAATTTACTTAGTTTAATCTATAGATCTATCTATCTATCTAGATACATGCAACTCAATGGACCATATAATGTGAAATATATACTTACCAATTTTGACCAATCCCAAGATATGATCATAATCGGTAGAAATCAAAGGAACATCATCAAATTTTTCATATTCATCTCTATCAAATGTATCACTAACAAATAGTGTCACTATATTCCATGCACCTACATATCCATGGTCTTGATTGATGCATTCCTCATAATTGTCAGCAATGCAGTTACAACAAAAGCATGAGTAGTCCCTAGTGTTCAACGTCCAATTGCGACAATTCATACTCATAAATGAATGCAAAGATTGCATCTTTTATATCTTATTGAAACCATGCATAATTTTTCTATCCACACCTAACAAAATGCATATATAATATTACATTCTATAAATATAATTTGAATAAAGAATGTACATTAAACATTTAAACACTTTAATAATTTAAAAATGTGTGCATACCTTTTATTTCCCAAAATTTTCTATGTGGTACCACTTGAGTCATTCCTAATGATGTTTCATTCTCATTTGGTGTGAAATGTGTCTTACACCATTTAATAACATCATGTGCATTTTTATATGAACTCCCTTATAATTCATTTGATACTTTCATAGAGCACATTTGATGCAAGCTCCAACACCATCATGTTCACCTTTTCCATGTCCACTCTCAAAGAAACTCCAGACATGTGGTATGTTTTAATTATGATGATATCTATATAGTGTAGCACATCCATCTGACCAAACATAATTTTTATCAATTTTGATACCTCTTTCTTTTAAATTTGCAAAAAACATCTTGAAGCAGTGTTCTACATAGTGAATGTCATGCTCTCTATCATCACTTATATAAAAATGATATTCCTTCTTGATGACCCATGCTTCAAATGTGCTCTAAATACCATCCAAATATAATTGTGTGTGTTGATAACACACATGTACCATAATAGTAATTTTCTATGAAAAATAGTATTCTAATTGAATTGCCTATTGATGAACAAAGGAATAGTTTTCTGCAAAATCAACAACTGATACAATATTTCCAAGTGGAAAATTATCTCTCAGTGTTTGGAATTGTTGTTCTTGCCACTTTGCAAAAAAATCATGATGAATGTAGGGTTGAATCAATTTTTTAAACTTGTCCATAAATAATCCAACATTTATCTCCTCTTCCACATATTCTAACCTTTTGGATTCTTTCCCAAATTTTTTTTCATTCATTACATATTTGTAACTCTTGCAATTTACCATCTTTGTTACATCAATGTTTTCATTTTTCAAAGGAGAAAGAGTCAAATCAGCACATGTTTGACATATTCCTTTTATGCAATTTATTTGTCCAGTGGCATCATCTCTTTTGTCACATAAAATGGATGAGATGATCTCACTTCATCTACTAGGAGGAGAATTTTCCAAACCATAAGTGTCTTCTACAAACTTTCAAAAAACTTGATAGTGGAGATCAAATTCAATATGATAACGACAACAAGAAGTTTCAAATACTTTGTTTGTCCTGATATAATATGGCTTCAATCTTTCTAATTATTTTTTCCAAATATTTATATTAGGACTTGAACTACAAAATGACACATACATTTCATATTGTGTTATTCCCAACCAATGTTTCGTATGATATTCATATTGATTAGCTGAAATTTGATGTCTGGTAACGTCTCTACTGTTTGATGAAGGACATGTATTATCATTCCAAAATAATGTGACCAAATTATTGATTCCTCCATCAATCCTATCAGAATGAGGAGCTCTACACATGATTTCCCAATTTCCTTCCAAGGTGCTATCATCCAAAAACATTCTCCTATTAACATATGATGATATTATTTTCCTACTAAAACCAATCTGAGATGAAACTGAAGATATTTGTTTTTTTCAGAGCATATTGTTACCTACAATGGATGTCAACATAAATTTTTTTGTAATGGTCTTATCTTTAGTTCAAGCTCGCTTCCCTACCTGGGTCAAACCTTTCCTAAGATTTTTAATCATATCAGTTTGCATGTCAACAACTTTTCTCTTCTTTGTTGTTGCATCTATACCCAATAATTTTAATGCCCCTTCCAACATTTTGTTTATAAGTACAAGTGAAAGCAATTGGGATTGTTCAAGTGTTTCAAAATTAACAAATTTAGCCAATATTTCTCTTGCTATCATATTCATTGACCTCTTATTAGCAAGACTTAAGGGTTGAACATTAGCAAGTGATCTCAAATTCTCCACATCCATTGTAAGTAAATGATCTAAGTTTCTATAATTAATATTTCTCTTTATAGTTTGAGCTAAATTTATAAGTTCATCCACACCAGTAGGAGCACGTGATCCTGAACCTTCTCTAACATCAATTGCTTGAGCTTCTGTAGGGAGTGATCCTAACCCTTCTTTAATGTGCAATTCTTTGACTTGAATTGACCCTCCTACTTCAACTTGTCCTTCACCTTCTTTAGTTTTATGATAATATGCCAATGTAGCTTCACAATTTCTTTGTTCAGTACCAGGTGACCTTTTTCTAGTAGATTTACATTTTCTTCCCTTCTTGTTCCCCATTTCTTCTCTTCAAAAAATGTCTTCCAAAAGGTCAGAAATAAAAATTCTTTTCTTTAAACAATACTTTGATATAATATTTCTCCTCTCCAAAACTATGCCTTTGAAAAAAATAGAAATAGCAATCCTTCTCCAAAAAATCCTTTGTAAAAATTGATCAATAATAGAAAAAGTGAAATAAATTATTGTAATTCGGTAAAAATTTGAAAAGAAAAAACTTCAATTTTATACCATTCTAAATTTAAAACAAAAAAAACAAATTCAAAATGGTTGACCTAGTTCGCACGAAGTAGCCTAGGTAAAATTCTGCGGGGTGTTTCTCACTGGAATTTTCACACAGGGGTCTTCGATAAAATACCCTTTGTGCGTAGACTCTTAGAGCCCTTCACGTGAAGGGGGTGTTCACTCGAAGGCCCCTAAAATGAAAATTTGTCCTCAAAAAAAAAGAACACTCCTAAAAATGGTCTTTCAAGGCCTGAGACAAGGACCAAACCAGATGCTTTTCTGAAACACATGATGCCAAATGATGTGATTTGGAGAAATATTTATAATGAATATAATTTTAATAAATATTGAGTTCATTATCACTTTCAAACATTACTTTAACTAAACATAGGTTGTTTGGTCATTCAACAACCCGTCTCTTCAAAACTTTAGGAAAAATAGTAAATTACAAAAAAAATATGTAGGAAAAGAGTATTTTTTTACCTTTCTATAAAAAAAATGACTTTCGATATATAGAGATCAGGTTAGAGCGATCCAAGTGACCTTATGTCTAAATCATAATACTGTCACTTTAGAACTTAATAAACTATGAAATATTGACCCAAAATGAATGAAACCAATTGCATCCTTTAGATATTGAAGGTACAAATATAATCTTGAAATAATTACATCGTTATCATATTTTTAAAAAAATTATGTTGATCCAAGTGACAGTCACTTCTTAAAAACATAATTTTTCACACAAACCACTTTTCGACGGGGAAGGAAAAATGAATTTTAAATTTAAAAAAAAATATATTTAGAAACTAGAAAGAAAATGCTAAAAGATCCTAGTTTACATCATCTTCAAATTCCTAATAGTTTTGCAGCAATACGTGTTCGAAAGTGAAGCTTTTTCTTAGAATGTTGATCTCTGTGTAAAAGTTGGCCAAAAAGTGGGACACACTATTGTGGGACCACCCTAGTACTTTATTAATCTTAACAGTAGAAGTAAACAACTGAAACAGTAATAACCACACCACACTACACCAAAAATTTTACATGGAAACCCCAAATGGAAAAAACCACAGTGAGAATAACACTCACTATATGATAAAATAGTTTACAAATTTTAGGGCAGAGCCCAAGGAACTCACTGTCCTTGATACCATGAGTACAAAAATAGGCTCACTGCCTTACATATGTATTTAAAAAAATTAATATTACTAAATTGAATAGATTACATTCATAAAATGTTGAATATAATTTACTATTGTAGGCAAAGTACTATCTTTATGTTAAACTACTTGATATCTTTATGCACTACTATATTCTCTATTTCTCAAAAGTGTTCTCATCTTTTAACATTCTTATGTTTGATCTCTGAAGAAAATATTCCTTTTATACCCACTGCAAACTAGAAACATACATCTTTGTCAACTAATGAGAGTAATGTGTAGGTTAAGAGGAGTTGGCTTCAAAAAGAAATCTCTAATGCACGTAAAGGGTTGTCAAAGTGTGCATAACACTCCCTTTAAATTAAAATGATTTTAGTATAAACCCAAAATAATGTCGAGATCACTGCACAACACTACGACGCCCTAAAATTTATACCTATGAGTTGCACCGATCAAACGAATATAGCGATAATTGTAGAGCACATAAAAACCTTGAAAACCTTAAAGTGTTATCATTATATCCTCACAATATTATATTGCATCATCACAACATCAATTGGCCTTCAAAAAGAGAATGCAAATCATTTTTGTAAATACTTGTGCAAACTTCTGTTACACATAAATATGTATCATTAAGTTGTGGAACCAACAAGATATGTGATATAAGGTATGACACCACTAGAATAAGTTTTACATAGAATCCAAGTTGTGAGATCAACTACAATGAGGTTTTAGACCATGAAGCCAAAACCCAAAGATCAAACAAAGTAATTATGATTGAATAAATGTATAGAATGTCCAAAGTCATTTATAGAGGCTCAAAGGAATCTCTACCACACCACACCATATAGGAGTTATTCAAGATACTCCAATTTATTTTGATATCCTTCTATTTTGTACAACTCTAGACAAGCATTCAATTATGATTTCCAGAAAAAACATCATAGCTCTCGAAGACAATTTTGACATGAATAACAACCAAAACTTGCATATGTGCGGAAATATAAGGTGATTATTAATACATGTCTTGATGCACATGTTGCATTCTAATGTTTTTTAAAGACCGTTGATGTGGCTACATTGTTGACATCCAAGACCTCAAACAATAGGTTTAATCTTTTAATTAAAATAAAGAAGCTCATGCTATCTTTTTTAAAACTTGACTCATCATTTAGGAGCTTGAGAGGTGAAAATTTGGGTTGCACCTCATATATCCTTATTTTTTGTTGCTTGGAATCACATGTAGGATTGTAATTGTTCATAGATAAATTCTATAATCACATACCACTTTTATGGGTATGGATCTATCACACAATTTGAAATTTGATATAATAAAACTTGCACTCCTACCATTTAGTTTGCTTTATTCTCTATTCCTTCATAGTTGGTAAGGATTAATTTTATTTAGAGATACCTTGAGGAGAATGTTGAATTGCTAGCATCAAGTTCTCATAGGAAAACCTCCTATATTGGTTGATTTTATGACCTTGGAAAAGGTTTCCAAACAATAAGGAAGCACATAAATAGTAAAGGATGGGAATGCTACTACAAATAAGTTCCTTTTAGTGCTCTAATTGAAGTGTTCCTAAGATGAATGCACCTCATGTGCTTTGAAAATTGAGATGATTATTGGATGACACTAAGATGATAAGTGAATGCATATTGAATGTCCTTAAACATCATTCTATAACATTTAACACACATTTTATATACAAAATCAGCTCATGGGAGAAGGAAATGGGCAGGACTTAGTGATTTTTGAACTTAATTTGTTTAAGTTTAGGGGTCAATTCTACATGATACAAAATTAATATGTCATGAAAAATATATCTTACAAAAAGAACATTTGTATCAATGCAAGGAATGTATGTCTAGACATGGGGATAAGGGTAGGCATAATAAATGGCTAAAGTATGAGAATATATGCAAATGTAAATAAGACATAACCAAATGTAGGGAACTATTAGTTGTGGTGAGGATAGGTAAAGGATTGGAGAATGGACACACCATCCCACACGATTACGCCATTTTGTCAATATGTAATTGCATTAAGGAATAACTCTCAAAGTGGGTCATAAACTAAATGAGTATTATGATGGGTATCTAAATTTTATCATTATATTTTGCCCACACTTTAAGGTGCACGTGAATCCTAATATAAAAATTTATCTCAAAGTAAATCAACACTCACAAATATACATGAAAGTTGATACTTTGAGAAAACAAAGATAATTGATCTATGCAGAGTAACAAACTCTACTAGATATCTCTGTGTTCATTACCCTTAGTATGTTTTCTCTATAGAAACATATATATAATAAATAGAGGATTTGCAATACATAGCTTGTCTCATAAATGAAATCGAAACAAAATAAAAACTTTCTTAATTGTCTAGGAAATTGATATGTAGGAAGTGAGAAGTATAGTAAAGAAAAATTCTTGTATAAAAAGTGATACAGTGTGTTGTCATGTGTCATATCAGGAATTGCCACGTTGTTTGATAAAAAATCATATGAATATGATGAGTCCCTATATAACATATATCATTAATTGAAAGAACAACATAGAAATGTTAATAGAAAAATATTTCCACTTTCTAAATTGTACTAAAAAAATAAAAATACTAAGAACACAAAATAATTCATCCTCCAACAAGTAGTACAATGATATAATCTTCTTCGACATAGAAGTCATGAATAATTTCTTGTCTATTTTATATAAAGTAATGTAGTAAATTATATAAAATCATAAAATGTGTCCAAAATTTTAGTCGACATATAAAAAGAAATCACAAGTTCAAATTCTAGAAAGATAAGATATGACACTTCATTTATAATACAGTCAAATACCTCCTACATTAATACAATATGTACACTTCATTTATAATACAATCAAATACCTCCTACAAATATTACAATATGTACACTTCATTTATAATACAATCAAGTACTTCCTACAAATAATACATAATAGTCCCACATTACTTTAAGTCTTACCTGAAAATTCTTATAAGAATACAGGGGTGAGAAAAGGTTTTTCCAAGAAGTGTGCCTCAAGATTCCAATCAACAAGATCTGCCATCACCTTCTTCGTTTCCCAGGTTGCATTTCCCACATGCGGAACCAAAACAACATTTTCTAAGCTAAATAGTTCATGTGGAACATGAGGTTCACTCTCAAAAACATCTAGAACAACACCTTGAATCCGACCTTCCAGTAGAACCTTCACCAATTCCTTCTCATCTACAAGGGAACCCCGACCTATATTCACATGTGTGCCTTTCACTCCCAATGCATCAAGAACGGATCTATTGATTATGTGGTGAGTATCTTTTGTTAAAGAGCATGCCACAACAAGAACATCATGGTTAGCTGCATGGTCTATAACATTTGAATGGTACACGAAAGATACATCAGGCTTTTCAGACCTTGAGTAGTAGGCAATGCTGCAGCCAAATGATTTTGCCCTCTTAGCTATAGTTGATCCAATGCGGCCAAATCTAATTATTCCAACACGCTTTCCACTTAGTTGCATAAACAATAACAGGAAATAAGTATTACTATTGATCTAGAATTTCCACGGTGGCTTATGATCCTAATGAAAACATTGGAAAGTAAAAAAGATATTAGAAAATTGTGTGTGCCTTTAAAGAAAACAAGTGGGTTTGCATTATCTAATCTCATCCTGTCTTTCCAAAATGTTGCTTTGTGCATCATGTGATGCAAAATTTAAAGAACATAGGAACAGTAACGTAGTTCCTTGGGAAATGATTAAAATAAATTTATTCATTTTAAAGAACACAAAACCAAAAACACAAATTTTTTTTAACTAGTTTGTAATTAATACATTCAAATTTGCTTAAATCTTCATTCTTCACGGTTGCAAAGGGCCCTCGCTTGACCAGTTGCTTTGTACTCTCTAATTATTTTAAGAGGTTATTGGACTGTTGCAAATAAATCATTCAATTGATTCAAGAGATTATAAGAACTTTGTGATTAAATAATTATGAATAAGATCGAACTGATAATAAATATAAAGTGTATATGAAAACTTGTATTATTAGAAATAAGGAAAAAAAAAACTAAAAAATTAAAAACCTAAAAATCTAAAACTATACAAGTTGGTGGAATTACTAAATATTCCAAAAATTGCTTGATACAATTCTAATGCTCAGTTTTCCTCGTGATGAAAAATTTGAGCTTCCTTACTAGAAATTTGAGTTTCCAAGAAAAAAATACAATCATGATAGGAGTTGATAAACTAGCAAAATTATATATAGGAAGGTATATGTAACTTATGGGAGAGAATAATTTTATTTGTGTTGAAATTGGATTTTGTCCCCAATTTTGTGGTATTTTCTTCTACCTTGGCAAAGAAGCTTTTGAAAGTCCAAATGTAGTTTAACACTACTTTAATTTTTTATTTAGATTGTATAATATTTCAAGAACTAATAATTACACTATTTATCACTATTTACTAAAAGTGACAAAGCTATCACATATAATATTTAAAAATATTTTCATCAAACATTTTAAGTATATTATTTTAAAAAGTGTACAATTGTAATGTAAACTACCATAGCTATTTTCTATTATTTATTCAATCTAGATTTATATAAACAATAATATGTAAGAGATGTCATAAAAATATTACAAAGTGATTTCTATTTGACTCATTGTAAAAAAAAAATCACCAATTTCATTGATCATTTGTGATGGATTTGATGGAATATTGGGTTTTTACACTCTTCTATCATTGTTCAATTGATTTTTAAAATTTATTGACTCACATTTAAGAAATTATGATAATTTAATTTGTATTAAAAATAATTCTATAAGGCAAAAAGATGTAGAATAATTGTACTTCTATTATTTTTAATATCTTTGATATGTTTGAACACACTGAATTTTTATCTGAAATAATAATAAAAAAAATCTTATTTTAATATTTTACTATTCTATAATCTAAATAAAATCTATAATACTATTAATAATGTGTGGTGTTTCCTTTATTTTGTGAACACTTAGTGACTAAACCTAAACTCAATGAAATGAATAAATTTAAAAATCTTCTATATTTTTAAAAAAAATCATAATTAAAAATTTCTTAACCTAAATAGATTCTACATCTTAAATTCTTGTAAAAGAAAGAAGAAAAGATAAATTTTAAAATCTAAAATATAATTTAATAATTGAAAAATTATAATTAACATGTATTTGAAAATAAAAATTACCCCATTTTATTAAATAAATATCTTATTATTATAATTAATATTAATGGTATTTTAATTTACAAATTTAAATTAATTATATTAAACAATTTTAATTTAATCTTTTAAAAATTAAAATAATATTTAAAATTAAAAATCCGTGTTCTTACTTTAAGAATTTTTTTTTCATCTTGATTTGGGTGGGTGTTTAATTATGGGGCGAAAGGAAGAAAATTTGAAAGGAACGTAATGGTGCTGAGACAAATTTGTGGTCACATGTTTCTCTCCCTACAAAGTCTGTCAGTGTTCTTTTTCAAGCCTTGCCTTCCATTATTAAGTTTCTAAAATGAATGAATTATTCTGTCCAACTATGTCTCTGCAATAACTTGTAAAAAAGTATAATCCATACAAAACTAAAATTGATTGAAGCAATTTTCAATACAGCTAAATCCATTTGGAGGAGACCAAAAAAAACAATTTGGACTATTTTAAATTAGATTTTGTGAAATGTCAATGTTCATCGAACGTAGGCTGAACTAAAAATTTGCATTGAATGATGGCTAAAGTTGAAACGTAAACCTCAAGACCATTGAAGACAGATCATGGGCATACTGGAGATTTGTCTACTTATATACTTGGTAAATGTGTTCTAAACCCAAAAATAATTCTTTTGAGACATGTTGTACTTAATTCTCTCTTCATCTGAATTACAATCATGAGGTGAGTTGGAAAAACCCATCATATTATCAGGCTAACATAATCAATGGCTGAGTTTAATTTCCTAGGTATTCAGATGTATTTAAAGATAACTACATGCTCCAATGTCAAAATCAATGGTTACAATTTTATCTTTCCAAATAAAAATAAAACTGCATGACTTTTCTAATTGTTTAGTCTTGATGATTCTCCAAAACAGTAAGGTCAAGATTCATCCCGTTGATTGAAACTTCCCTTTTCTTTGAAGTTATCTTTTAATTGCATGCCAGGCCCTATTCAGTTAAATTAACCCAACCCTATACTCAATCTAATTATAATCTACCCATCAAGGTGGATTTAATATTTTACTTGAATTCAACACATATATCTCAAGGATTTTGGGCTCCGCTTTGAAAGACTCAGTTTACATTGATCAAATGAGGTATCAAAACAAAGTCAAATCAAAGGAAATCTTTTTAGACTTATAAATATTGTCCAGGGTCTTACGTGTGCTAAATTTATCATATCAAAATAATATTAGAAGTGCAATAAGGTGTTAATATATTGTGCTGGCATTTGAGATGGTCTCCATGCTATCAAGAATGCTAGATTTAAGTAATAAAGAATTCATTGAGGATATGTGAAGTGAATTTTCTCCCTTTCATACATTGAGAGGTTAAATATGATGGCCATATTTGCACTCTTTTACCACAAAACAGAACAAGGTAGTTTTGATTATGAAACTAAACAAGAAGATTTTTTTTGCAACATCAAAAAACTTTTCTTATCCATATTTGATCAAAATAGACCTTAACATATTTACATATGGTATGAACTGATTTATGTTTTACTCAAAATTTTCTCTTAAAAGAAGATCCTAAATAGAACCCTAAGCTATCTAATTGCTCAATGTTATAACAAACACTTGTCTGATATGAAATGGAGTTGAGCTACACAAATTGGTGCGTTGCCTGTACCAAAATGGGCATAAATTCTCAAGCGAGTTTTTTTTTCGTTTCAACTAATCTAAGAAAATAAAATGGGCATAAAATCTCAAGGGGGTCTCACATAATCTAAGAAAAGAAAAGAACCTAAGAAAGGGAGTAGCTATAAACTCTAAATTAGAATGCATAAAATCCAAATTTAGATCCTGATAACACGCACCATGTACAAATGAAAATTTTCTCTTGACTGTAAAAAAACCATAGGAGAAAACTCCTCAGTAGAAAAGAAAAAAATAATAAATAGAAGCCCTATAGAATAATATCCCAGAAGCATATGTGGAACAAGCAATAATTTTTCACAACAATATGGCCATATAAGATTCCACAGAGGGCATATAAATATGATGGAACTGTGTGTCCTTCAAGCTTGTGAGTTGAAACTCCATCCATTTAGGTACTCGCACCATTCTTCTGCCATGAATGGTGAAGTAAGCAGAGTGTTGACAGGACCTACTACTCCCGTGCTCGCTTCCACAACTACACATTCCAATTTCAAAATATGCCCCACATCATCATTTGATGGCTTATATACCTTCCACCACCCAACTTCACACCATCTCTGACCCTTTCTAAAAAAAGTACACCAGGGTTTAACCTACTGCTGCCAAATAGATCTTTATCCTCATCATCATCATCTTCACTTTCATTGTGCACTGTGCTTCCTAATCCTCCATGTAATTCTTGATGCGCCTGACACCATGACTCTGAGAAGCACTATGTTGAGCAATGATAACTCTTAGCAGCAAGTATCTTAGCCATTACACAACCCAAACATTGTAGTGTGGCCACTTCAAATGGATGGACACTGCAAACTACAACTTTTTCATTACTATGGTACCATCAAAACTTCAAGTAGTAGTTCATGTCAATGGGGCTAGATTCAATAAAATCACAGTTGGTGATGGTGTCAACAGGACAATGACAGAGAAAAAAGGGTAAAATCTCACACCCCACAATCAGAATCTCAGATAGAAACTACAGCTGGACCATGTTCATCATGATTCTCGCCCCCTCAAATCCATAATCTTCACAACGCAGTCTTCAAACCCTCGCCAAAATGCAACACCACCCAGAAAGAACAATGCACATCAAAAATAAGAGTTCGATGATGGAAAAAAAGGAAGACTTGACCTGTTAAATAGCATCACACAAAAAGTTAAACTCGAGCATGTAAAAAAACAAAGCCACCATGGAAAAACAAACAGTGCCAGATATAACAGCCAACACTCCTCAAACACTAGTTTGGCGGCCAAAACAATCGAACTCCACCGTTAAGTCCAATCCGTTAAAAAATAGAACTAAAATTGGGTTCATCAAGCACCACTTAAACCATAACTGTCTTGGCATCACTTCAAAGTTCAAATAATGGTAGGGTTTCATTTTAATATAACTTTTAAAAAGCATAAAAAAAAATTATAATATTTTCAACGCCTAATAACAATATGGGCATGTGCATGATAATATAAATGCACCGCTTAATATTAAACAAATCCAGCAACTCCCAGTTATCTATTTGTGCTCACAAACTATATAAAAATAAGTTAACGTAGTAGTGTAAAATTAAAGCCGGCTGCTCACTTGCATGTCAAGTGATATTGTAGATGTGGTTGTTATTCTTTATATAAAATAGGAGGTAAAAATTAAAAATATATATATTATTATAGATTTTCAAAAAAAAAATTTGTATTAGTCTAATTTTTATAATCTATTTTAATAAAATTGTAAAAACTTTAAACAAAAAATAATTAAAATATATTATATTATATAAATTTGAATTTTTTCAAATATACTATTTTATATAGAGAATAATCAGACTATATTTTTTAAAAATAAATGTGAAAATTGTTCTTTCAAAGTGAAACAAATTCCTGTAGATGTTTCTAGTAAATCTAGAATTTTTCATCCATTACCATTATTTGAGTCATAGCTCCTGCATTTTCTAGAACATATAATAGGTTTAATGATGGGATAAAGCTTTTTAAAATTAGCTGTAACAAAATTTTAATTCTAGCTCCGCCTTAATTCTAAAATTAATATTCATTTTATTATAATTTTAACCATAGTTTAATTGTAAAAATCTATTTAATTTTCTAAAAATAACACTAATTATAATTCTAAATCTAACATTATTTGTGACACTAATTTTAACTCTAACATTAACATTAATTATTAGCTGGTCTTGAAAATATTTATGTTGTCCAAATTATACAACTTCTTATTTATTGGAAATTTGACTATGATTAGTTGGCCTCTTAATTTGAGTAATAACTAGCGCTTGCACCAAAAGAAGGTGCAATGTTACACCGATAGAAAATTATACATATAAGTTGATATATTAGAGAGAATAATTTGATATGTGAATAGAAGATATATTCGTTTAATTTATAATATTTTATGTGCAAAATAGTACTTTTCATACAATATTAAAATATATAAATAAGTATTTATATAAATCTATTGACCATCAAACAAAAGAGTTATTACATACTTGGAAAAAGTGTATTTCAGGGTCAATTGTTTGTTATCCTAACTTTTCATAGTGAGACTTGAGATTTTACTAATTTTATGCACTGTCTAATGAGTGAAGGCATCATTAACCACATGGAAACTTAGAATTTTCAACATATGTTGTTTGATGTTCACACATTTCTTTTAGTTTTAGGTCTTATGTTAGAATGAAACGAAAAAAAAACAAATATTGAAAATAATTATCTATAAGACTATGTAGTTCAAACTTTAAATAATATAAGAAATTGTACAACTTATTTATATTTAAATTATGCAATAGACATTTATCTTGAAATCAATTACCCATATAATATTGTATCCATACAAAAATACAAAATTTTACTTCAAATAATAAGGCAACCTTATTATGGTAGGTAGGTGATCAGTTGAAATGGTGATGGTAGTTGAAGCCATGAGGGCATGCAGAAAAATGGTCGATTTAGATATCCCTTGCTCAAAAGATTGAAACCTAATTATACTATAACTTGCATCAGAAAGGGATGCAAGGGTTACGTCGATAAAAAAATTTCTGAACATTTGAAAAAAAATATAACATTGTAGTACAAATTTGACATACAAACCATATTGTCTAGAGACTTTAAAATGATAAATGATATGTATTACAGATTTGCTTATCGTTAATTGAAGAAATATTTGTAACAATTCCAATTTTGAAGAATTTGTGTGGATGACTCCCTTTTCTTGTATGAAATGATTCAGTAAGATTTAAAGTAAAATCAAACTCTAATGTGATTGTCATTATTACCATGTCATATGATAATGTTGTTGTCTTTGCTTCATAAACAATGCTTAAAAGATGAGGAGTTTGGAATGACGGTATTGATGGTGTGAAAAAATATGTTTTGATGTTGTCCTAAAAGAGGAATAAATAAAGCCTAGAAGGATTAAATTAAAGTGATAAGTTAAGGCTTCCAAGAAAACATAGTTCATCAACACTGCAAGTGCCGTCTATTTTTTCCATATCTTCTTTGGAATTTATGCATTTCTACATTTCTCTATTATTTATATTCAACGATATTACTTGGTTTTGCAAATGTTCATTGTCATTCATGATATATAATATCACCATGTTTCATTATTCCATGGTATGGTATTGCTTCCATTGTATGCTATGCCTATATTTACTATAAATATATGTGTATTTTTCTTATCATTTTCACATCTTGTAATTGCATTTGAGCTTTATGTACCTTCCTCATGTTTATATACCTACATCTTAAACAAGTAATATAATTTACTTTTTTTAAACAAAAGTAGATTAGCCACTATATATATATATATATATAATTTGATCTTTATATTTTTTTCTTATTTTTAATTATATTATATTATGATGTTTAGCTTTTCTATATTATTTTTCTTTCAATCACGGTCTTTAAAATTGATATTAATATATTATTACATGTAAAAATTTATGTTATAATAAAATTTAATATAATGTAAGAAATAAAAAAATACATGAAAAATAATTATAAATATATTAAATTACATAGACAAGGTTCTTTGATATTTATTTTAATTATTTATAATTTTTTATTTTCAAAAATTATCTTTAGGTTTAATTTTAATATATTATTTCTTAAACATATATTTATTAAAAAATATGATATCATAAAGAACACATAAATAAAATATATATTTATTATTTATGTATTAAAATTAAATTATAAAATCCATTAATAAATTTTTACTATTAAAACTTTTATATAGAATAAAATTTTATAATCTATCTATCTATATGGGGTGTGAGAAAAATGCGTAAAAAATAATAATATAAAAACTAAAGCGGCAAACAGAAAATAAGGAACGAAACAAATGGAGAAGGTGGAAGTGGATGGAGGTGGGGTCCATATTAAACATCACACACTAAGTCAAAGCTTAGTGTGTGATGTTTAAGGCTGGCCATCAAGAACATATCTATTGATGATGTGGTTAGTATCTTTTGTTAAAGAGCATGCCACATAAAGAACATCATTGCTAGCTGCAAGGTCTATAACATTTGAATGGTACATGAAAGATACATCAGGCTTTTTAGACCTTGAGTAGTAGGCAATGCTGCAGCCAAAAGATTTTGCCCTCTTAGCTATAGCTGATCCAATGCGTCCAAGTCCAACTATTCCAACATGATTTCCACTTAGCTGCATAAACAATAACATGAAATAAGTATTACTATTGATCTAGAATTGTTTGCATTATCTAAGCTCATCATATCTTTCCAAAATGTTGCTTCGTGCATCATGTGATGCAAAATTTAAAGAACATAGGAACAAAAACGTAGTTCCTTGGGAAATGGTTATAATCAATTTATTCATATTAAAGAACACAAAATCAAAAACACAATTTTTTTTTGAACTAGTTTGTAATTAATACATTCAAATTTGTTTAAATCTTCATTCTTCATGGTTGCATAGGGACCTCGCTTGACCAATTGTTTTGTACTCTCTAATTTTTTTAAGAGGTTATAGGACTGTTGCAAATAAATCATTCAATTGATTCAAGAGATTATAAGAAATTTCTAATTAAATAATTGTGAATAAAATGACTGATAATAATGTAAACTTATATATAACAATTTGTATTATTAGAAATAATGAAAAAAAATTAAAAATTAAAAGGCTAAAAACCAAAAACTATACAAGTTGGTGGAATTACTAAATATTCCAACAATTGCTTGGTACAATTCTAATGATCAGTTTTCCTCATGACGAAAAATTTGAG
Source organism: Thuja plicata (assembly GCA_018584345.1). Taxonomy (NCBI): domain Eukaryota; kingdom Viridiplantae; phylum Streptophyta; class Pinopsida; order Cupressales; family Cupressaceae; genus Thuja; species Thuja plicata. The sequence continues at coordinate 846,351 of MU223111.1, read as the reverse complement.
CTTCCTTACTAGAAATTTGAGTTTCCAAGCAAAAAATACAATCATGATAGGAGTTGATAAACTAACAAACTTATATATAGGAAGCTATATATAACTTATTGGAGAGAATAGTTTTATTTGTGCAAGATACATTAGTTTAATTTGAAATATTTAATATACAAAATAATATTTTTTTATACAATTTTAAAACACAAAAACTTGTTTATATAAATCTATTAATCATGAAATAAAAGGGTTTTTAGGTACGTAAGAAAATGTAAAATTCATTTGTCATTAAATCAACTCATATATAAAGTAAAAGTTTTATTTAAGTTTGGCCCTTCTAAAATGATTATAAATTTAGTGTGAATACACCATATCATAGCTATAATCATGCTATTGAAATTAGATTTTGTCCCCAGTTTCATGTATAGTCATGCCATTGAAATTGAATTTTGTCCACAGTTTTGTGGTATTTTCTTCTACCTTTGCAAAGAAGAATTTGAAAGTTCAAATGTAATTTAACACTACTTTAATTTTTTATTTAGATTGTATAATATTTTAAGAACTAATAATTACACTATTTATCACTATTTACTAAAAGTGACAAAGCTATTACATATAATATTTAAAAATATTTTCATCAAATATTTTAAGTATAATATTTTAAAAAGTGTACAATTGCAATGTAAACTGACATAGCTATTTTCTATTATTTATTCAATCTAGATTTATATAAACAATAATATGTAAGAGATGTCATAAAAATACTACAAAGTGAATTCTATTTGACTCATTGTAAAAAAAATCACCAATTTCATTGATCATTTGTGATGGATTTGATGAAATATTAGTTTTATACACTCTTCTATCATTGTTCAATTGGTTTTTAAAATTTATTGACTCACATTTAAGAAATTATGATAATTTAATTTGTATTACAAATAATTCTACAAAGTAAAAAGATGTAGAATAATTGTACTTCTATTATTTTTAATATCTTTGATATGTTTGAACACACTCAATGTTTATCTGAAATAATAAAAAAAAATCTTATTTTAATATTTTACTATTCTATAATCTAAATACAATATATAATACTATTAATAATGTGTGTTGTTTCCTTTATTTTGTGAACACTTAGTGACTAAACCTAAACTCAATGAAATGAATAAATTTAAAAATCTTCTATATTTAAAAAAAAATCATAATTAAAAATTTCTTAAACTAAATAGATTCTACATCTTAAATTCTTGTAAAAGAAAGAAGAAAAGATAAATTTTGAAATCTAAAATATAATTTAATAATTGAAAAATTATAATTAACATTTATTTGAAAATAAAAATTACCCTATTTTATTAAATAAATATCTTATTATTATAATTAATATTAATGGTATTTTAATTTATAAATTTAAATTAATTATATTAAACTATTTTAATTTAATCTTTTAAAAATTAAAATAATATTTAAAATTAAAATCCGTGTTCTTACTTTAAGATTTTTTTTTTCATCTTGATTTGGGTGGGTGTTTAATTATGGGGCGAAAGGAAGCAATTTTGAAAGGAACTTAATGGTGATGAGATGAATTTCTGGTCACATGTTTCTCCCCATACGAAGTTTGTCAGTGTTCTTTTTCAAGCCTTGCCTTCCAATATTAAGTTTCTAAAATGAATGAATTATTCTGTCCAACTATGTCTATGCAATAACTTGTAAAAAAAACCACAGGAGAAAACTCCTCGCTAGAAAAGAAAAAAAAGAATAGACAGAAGCCCTACGAAATAATATCCCAGAAGAATATGTGGAACAAGCAACCATTTTTCACAAAAATATGGCCATGTAAGAGCCCAGGGAGGGCATATAAATCTGATGTAACTATGTCCTTCAAGGCCGTGAGTTGAAATTCCATCTATTCAGTTACTCGCACCATTCTTCTGCCATGACTGGTGAAGTAAGCAAAGTATTGATAACACCTACTACTCCCATGCTCGCTTCCACAAAAACACATTCCCAATTTCAAAACATGCCCCACATCATCATCTGAAGGCCTATATGCCTTCCACCGCCCAACTTCACACCATCTCTGACCCTTTTCTAAAACAAGTACACTAGGGTTTAACCTATTGCTGCCAAATAGATCTTCATCCTCATCCTCATCATCTCCACTTTCATTGTGCACAACACTGCCTGCTCCTCCATGTAATTCATGATGCGCCTGACGCCATGACTCTAAGAAGCACTCAATAGAGCAATGATAACTCTTAGCAGTAGGTATCTCAGCCTTTACACAACCCAAACATTGTAGTGTGGCCACTTCAAATGGATGGACACTGCAAACTGCAACCTTCTCACCACTACGGTACCATCGAAACCTCAAGTAGTAGGTCATGTCAAACCCTCGCCAAAATGCAATGCCACCGAGAAAGAACAATGCACGTCAAAAATAAGAGTTCGATGATGGAAAAAAAGGAAAACTTGACCCGTTAAATAGCATCATGCAAAAAGTTAAACTCGAGCACGCAAAAAAACAAAGCCACCATGGAAAAACAACCAGTGCCAGATATAACAGCCAACTTTCCTCAAATACCAGTTTGGCAGCCAAAACAATCGAACTCCACTGTTAAATCCAATATGCTAAAAAATAGAGCTAAAATTGGGTTCATCAAGCGCCAGTTAAACCATAACTGTCTTGGCATCACTTCAAAGTTCAAATGACGGTAGGGTCTCATTTTAATATAACTTTAAAAAAACATAAAAGAAATTATAATATTTTCAACTCCTAATAACAATATGGGCGTGTGCATGAATATATAACTGCACCGCTTAATATTAAACAAATCCAGGAACTCTGAGTTATCTATTTGTGCTCACAAACTATATAAAAATAAGTTAATGTAGTAGTGTGAAATTAAAGATGGCTACTCACTTGCATGTTGAGTGATATTGTAGATGTGTTTGCTGCTATTCTCTATATAAAATAGGAGGTAAAAATTTAAAAAAAAATTATATTTTCTAGATTTTCATTAAAAAAAAATTATTAGTCTAATTTTTATAATCTATTTTAATAAAATTGTAAAAATTTTAAACAAAAAAATAATTAAAATATATTATATTATATAAATTTGAATTTTTTCAAATATACTATGTTATATAGAGAATAATCATAACTGTATTTTTTAAAAATCAATAATTTTTTGATAATGTAATAATTGTATATCAGTATATTACAAATTGATTAAAATTATCATTTCAAACGGAATAAATGTTAAAATTGTTCTTTCAAAGTGAAACAAATTCACATGGATGTTTAGTAAATCTAGAATTTTTCATCCATTACCATTATCAATCTCTTTTAATGTATTCTTAACTCTAATTTTAACTCTAACATTAACATTAATGATTAGTTGGTTTGTGAAAATATTTATGTTGTTCAAATTATACAACTTATTTATTTTTGAAAATTTGACTGTGATTAGTTGGCCTCTAAATTTGAATAATAATTAGTGCTTGCACCAAAAGGAAGTGCAAGGTTACAACGATAGGAAATTATACATATAAGTTTAGGTATTAGAGAGAATAATTAGATATGTGAATAGAAGATACATTCATTTAATTTATAATATTTTATGTACAAAATAGTATTTTTCATACATTATTAAAATATATAAATAAATATTTATATAAATCTATTGACCATTAAACAAAAGAGTTATTATGTACTTAGAAAAAGAGTATAGTGAGGCTTGAGATTTCAAGTTAATTTTATGCACTACCTAATGAGTGAAGGCATCATTAACCACATGGAAACTTAACATTTTCAACATATGTTGTTTGATGTTCACACATTTCTTTTAGTTTTAGGTCTTATGTTATAATGAAAGAAAAATATTGAAAATAATTATCTATAAGACTATTTAGTTCAAACTTCAAATAATATAAGAAGTTATATAACTTATTTATATTTAATTTATGCAATAGACATTTATATGGAAATTAATTACCAGTATAATATTGAATCCATACCAAAATAAAAAAAATTACTTCAAATAATAAGGCAACCTTATTATGGTAGGTAGGTGATTAGTTGAAATGGTGATGGTAGTTAAAGCCATGAGGGGAGGAATACGACCATTGACGTCATGGTACATGAAAAATGGTCGATTTAGATATGCCTTGCTCAAAAGATAGAAACCTAATTATACAAGTAGATATGCAATGATATTTGATGTTTAATATTTTTTTTAATTCTTTATATTTACTTTGTCAATTCTACAGTTTAAACATTTTCATACCTATGAGTTTAAAATCAATCAAATTTTATTTTTTGCGTATCTTTCTATAAACATCTAAAACAATATTAATATAAATTTGATTTTAAATTACATTAAAAATATTTTTCATATCTATCTAAAAATCTAAAAGATAACAATGTTTTAAGACAGAACAAAGTGTACATATTGTAACACAAAAAACCAAATATATCAATTTCCAAGTGAGGGAAGAAGAAAATAAACTTGCAAATTATTCCTTTAATGAAAAGTTCAAAGATTCCAAAATTCAACGTTGTTAGGTATTAGTAAAATGGAATCATGGATCTCATGCAAGATATGTAGTTTAAATTATAAAAAATAGAAATGAATTTTGTTTTATAGAATATATTTTATTTTATAGGATTTCTACTTATGGTTCAAAAGTAAAAGTCATTTGTCACTAAATCAACTCATATAAAAAGTAAAACTTTAATTTTTAATTAGAAATTACTTATATTAATGAAAATATATGTCACATTTCCTACATGTTTGGTAGATCATCACCACTACCTTTCTTTAAAACATCACAAGATTTTGTGTACTTTTCCTTTTCCAACAAATTCAAATGCTTTAAGCATGCTCTACAATAAAAGAATATAATCAACCCAAGAGTAATAAATATAAAAAAATGGTGAAAGTTATTATAGACTTAAAGTGCACCGAAAGAATACATTAGGATTGAATACCTATCTTGTCCATTTCACACTTTTATATCCTCCATCTTCTATCAAAATTTTAATGTATTCTATTGTCTAATGATTCATAACACACATTTAAATGCAAGAAACATATTCATTTGTCATATAGATTATCTGATTGGTCATAATCTTAGTCATATTTGAGTCACATCCAAAAAAATGTTAGGAAATGGATACATAAAATTGCACAATTGAATCACAATACTTATATTGATATCACCACCACAATTGATGCTATTATACAATCATTACAAAAACTAACACCACAATTATAATAATTTACACAAAGAAGAAAACTTCCCTACAATTCTTTGAAGCTCCAATGAACTCCCCAAGTGAGTAGTCCCTTAAAGGATAAAACATTTCTATCCTTTTAGTCTAGCGACCAATTGATCTTCATCATTTGATCATAGTCTCAAATGGGTTTCCATTGATACAAGATCCCCAATAATACATAACATTTATGATGATTATAATTGAATTTTTTTTAGTTTTATATATTATCCTCATTTGATTTCTTGGTCATCGGACCATCACCATATATTATCAACACCACCAATTTAGTCTATGTACTATCATTATCAAAATTGATCCTTGAACATAGTTTAAAGTGTCACCTTGGGATTTTTTAGCTAAATCAATCCGTCCCATGATCCAAATGTCTAACTCACACTTTTGATCCAAGATTAATCCAATCTACATAGTCAACTTAATCACCTTCTCCCATATTTTGGATCATCCCATTATCCATCCAAGTCAATTCCAAATGGTCCATTCCATCACCTAAGGGTATCCTTCATCCCTTCAAAATGAGGTTACAAATCCCTTTATTACTAACCAATTCACATCCATAATAAACATCCAACTTGGAACAAAAATTAGAGCTACCCCTATAGATCTCATCATCATCTCCATTATTATTTCAAAAATATCCCATAAAGCTACTTCCATAATGAACATTCCAAATAAAATTATTCCAACTAAGAACAAATAGTACCATAGCCTCATTTATCCTATGTCTTAAAACATGCAACATCATAAACACACATCTCCAACACCACCTTGTTGATCCTTTGATCAAGAATGGAAATCCATGAAAAAATCCCTTAAAGGATTGTACACAGGAATTCATAAGAAATGATATAACTTCAAGTATTAGCATCCATATCCCTTTGATCCGTCTAAATGACAAGTCCCATTCTCTAACACTTTTTAAATTCCTAAGTATGATAAATATAAGAGGAAGGAAGATCCTAGCGAGCATTGAAGAGAATTCTTCATGGATAGAAAATAAATCACATATGAAACTAAATACTTACTATATGTTTTCCTTCTAGCTTAGGTGATCAAGCATTTGAATCCTTCCTTCACCAACCTAAGGGGTTCATCATATCCTTTGAAGATAGTATAAAAAAATTTCAAACAATTTTCCTATAGCAAGGATCATCAAGTCACCATGGACTTTCCTAACACCAAATAAAAATTTGGGGTTCATTTTTCATCATTCTTTCAATGTTGGAGAGCTTTAACTAGTAGGTTTTCATGACCAATATTAGAAAAACAATTAGTACATGTTTTTAATAAAATTTTATTTGGATTTGACATTTCATCTAAGTTCATTGCATCACTTCTTTTAATGAACTCGTTAAAAGAGGAATCCAAATTAAATAGGACGTCCCTATTAAAAAAAGTATAAATCGTTATCATAAGAATCAAAATCAAAATCAAAATAATAAATATAATTTTTTCATTGGCAAACCCAAATTCTTTAGCAAAAATATCTCAACAAACATAAATGCAAAAACACACCATGCCAATGTTACCAATGATTCATGTAGGTATACAACTACATGGAGACTTAGGTTTTAATGACTAACCAACTTAAGGGTACCACAAGAACCCAAAAAAATTAAATAATACCCCATGGGAACCTCATAGTGTGGATTGGACAATTAAAAAGGGAGAAGATCTAATAGCAGGGAAAGGTGAACACAAAATTTGTGCATTAACAATATCATTTTTTCTCTATTCAATGTGTGACATGTAGTACATGACTGGAATCTTACAGTACATAAGAAATTTATTCTTAAAACACTAATAAGTTATTTGTGATAATCAAGAAAGCCCAATAGCCACTTAATATTGATCTAGCTAAAAGGTTGAGAGAAATGACAATCAAGTGTGACCTATAGCAACGAAACTTGTGAAACCATGCTAAATCATAAAATGCAAAGTGGCAAATTGCTAGGGAAACATGAAGGGAAGAAAGTGGGCTTGTCCTACTCATATTTCTCTTTTGATCTTTTGCATGTCTCGTCGATAGAAAAATTGTAACACAAAGTTAAATTAGTCATGCCCACATCAATTTGAAAATCATATATCCAAAATGTGGTAAACTAGAGATTGCGTGTAAACTATTGGACAAAATTCCTCAACCAGACATGGTATCCTGGAAACTTATTATTGACGTTAACACCCATAATGGAGGGAAAATTGAAACCTTGAAGGTTTTTTACAAGGCTTGAAGCTAAATCCTCAGACAATTGCCATTTTTCTACCTACCTGTTCAAATTTAGCAGCTTTGGAAAAGGGAATCAAGATTCATGAAGAGGAATTTAGATGTGGATTTTGTTCTGATGTTTTTGTGCAGAGTTTTCTCATAAACATTTACTGAAAATGTTTCTTTGGAGAAAGTCTATAGTTCATTGTGAGGGACACATTTCATGGATAGTTATGACTATGGTATCTACACAAAAAGACATGGATGAAGTCACGAAGCTATTTCAAAAATACCTCAAAGAAGCATTGTTTCGATGACAACAATGATTTCAGGATATGTAAAAAAATGGGGGAGGATGAAGCTAAATAGAAGTTTGAACCAACTAATGTTGATTTTTTTTAATGTGGAATGCCCCTTGGACTCAGAGCTATCTAATCAATTTTGTACACAACTCTAATTTATTTGAACTCTCTGCTAACCACATTCTCACTAATATCAAAACTGAAAAAGGAAAGCAAAAAAGAAACATCTGCATCCATATTCCCTCACCTTCAAAGAAAACATTGGTGGGGTGGGGTGAGGATTATGATATATCCATCCATGCACAATATTTTTTGATAGGTATGTGGAGCATTGTGCATGATAAAATGCTTGGGAAAGCTTCCCAAAGGAATTCCTCTATGTCTAATCCAAATCGAGGAAGAAAAAGGTTGGGCAATAAACAAATTCTTCTTTGTACTCCACATAGCCCCACTAAAATTACACATCTTGTGACTGAAACTAAGTTAAGGATCTGCCATACGTGTCCACCAGACTGATAAAAATGGGGTGCCAATTACTCCAATCCATTGTATTTATATTTAGATCCTTAGTCAGTGCCAATAAATTGAATGCATCATCCTGATTTTTTCCATATAAATGGGCGATTGACCGGTGCGAGACAGGGAGCGGTCTGTATACAATGGAATCAGATCTTCAATATTTTTGGATGTTCAGAGTCACCGTCTTTCAGGCACCGCTTCAACTTTACCGACATTAGCCCCAAAAATGGCAGGAGACTATTTTCTGATCAAGGGCTTCTCCCCTAAAAGAGCCTATGGGATAAATAGCCTATCGGCTAATAACCTTACCAAAGTTTCAATTACACAAACTATGTTATTGTCCACTGAAAAAATAAAGACTAGGAATGATATGACAAATGTGGACACAACCTAATGATTACTTAGAAATTCAATCATTAGAATACAAAGAAGTTAAAGAGGCATTCCCAAAACCCATGTAAACAATATTTTAATAGAATATAGCTTAGAAATGGAGATTTGGTAACCAATTAAATTTATACTCAAATAATTATAGTTTCTTAGATAGAATCTTCATGTAAAATACAAAGCAAAATTTTTTCACATTTTCATTTGGTGACCACCATGGTGAAAGTTTTGGTGTACAAATTGATTTCTTGGAATGTTATTATTTGCATGAGAATCAAAATTATATAGATCTTTAAAAATTATTTATAAACATAGTGTTTTGTTATAATTTTGATGTAAAACAAAATAATATCAAGTAAAATTTGATCTCAAATATGTGCATAGTAAAATTGATTAGATTGTTGATGTAAAACAAAATCTCTTTATACAACTAATCATGATGAAGCATACAATGTTTGATTTCTTTTAAAATCAATAACAATTTTATACACTAGAATCTATTAAATAATTGTATTTAACAAACTATAAAAAATTATTTTTTCACTTTTTTATTTAATGCGCATCATTAGAGAAGTTGGATTCTTCTTTTAAGTTGTTGTTAAGTTATTTAATTTTGATACAATAAACAATATCATCATTCAAGCACACACATATATATAATAGAATTGATTAGACCATCAATATTGAAATTAATTAGTCATAAAGTAATTTTCAAAAATATCTATCTATTATATTAAAATTTCACATAGTAAACTTTCCCTTTTATATTTGATACCGCTAACAACAAAACTGAATTCTAGAAATCCAAATTGACAATGTAGTATAACAAGAAATACCACTCGGGAAGAGAAACAACAACCACTTAGTAATCTCAAAATGGAGCGGTAGTGTCCGGATTCAACTTTGAATTTGGGCGGGAGAATTCGGGAGGAGGTAGAATCCTCTGAGTGCAGTAAGCAGAATGATGGGAAGGACATCGAGATCACAGGATTGGATCTCGATGCGGGACAGGTGCCAGAGGACCCAGGAGGGGGTCCTAGACAGGATGCTGGGCTGGGGCAACCGAGGAAATGGGCGTCTCTTTTTGGCATCAAACCAACAGGTAAATCTTCTTTACCTCCGGTGAAGAACGTTTCAAAACCTTCTCAGGGAAGCTTTGCTATTGAAATCCCAGACCAGGCCATTGATTTTTCTATAGCAAGGATGAAAAATTTGCTGGTTGGTAGATTTGTAGGAGTTAGACCTAACATCGAAGTGGTTAGGGCTTTTGTATCCCGTAAATGGGCTTTGAAAGGACAGGTAGAGGTGGTAGCTATGGCTAAGGGATGTATGTCATTCTTTTTTTCTTGTGAAGAAGACANAATGAATATTCTCTGCAGCGGGCCATGGTTGATTGGGAAAAACACTCTTATTCTTCAAAAATGGAGTCCGAATCTTGTCTTTGAGGAGGACAAAGCTCGACAAGTTTCGGTATGGATAAAGCTACACGGATTGCCTCTTGAATATTGGCTGGAAGATATTTTTGTTGGTATAGCTAGTTCATTTGGAGAACTATTATCGATAGACAATGTGACAGCGGTGAGACGGAGGCTAACCTATGCCTGTATCTGTGTTGGGATAATGCAGGATAAGGATATGCCAGAAAAAATAAGTTTGAAATCTAAGCTGGGTATGTGGGAATAGGCTATAGAGTATGAAACTATACCCTTTGCGTGTTTTCATTGCAAAAA
>MU223111.1:802710-819454 GCA_018584345.1 Thuja plicata | reverse complement strand
TAGGGAACTTTTAATTACCTTTGATGATTCTGAAATGATTAAGGCTCCCGATGGTCCCCTTTATATCTATGCTAGGATTGCTAAGATACCTACTCATGGTTGTCTAGTTGATCCCACATCTTTAATAGATGTCATTACTAAGGAAAATCTTTTTATGAAAGGCTTACATGTGATTTTTATGATTCATCTGATGCATGGATCCAAACTTGTAATGGATTTCTTTATCCTACACTTGGTTCTATCAATTTACCTGTTGAACTTTGTGGTAAAGTTGTAGATACTACCTTCGTCATTATTCCTACTTCTGATCAATTTCAAATCAAATTTGGTTTACCTTGGATAACTACTATGCATGCTATTGCTTCTCCTATTCATAAATGTCTCAAGTCCATTCATAATGGATAAGTCAAAACAATTAATCATAGTTTGTATGCACCCTCTAGGCCTAGAGATTATGCTACTATTGATTTCTTTTGGCCTTCATTACCTAACTCATGTCCTCCTCACCCTGATCATCTCTTTCCATCATATCAAGCTTACAAACATCTCAAAATTTCTGAGTTAAGTATGCCTCATATTGACTCTGATCATGGTCTTTTGCCTACTCCTGCATTACCTCCTTTATCCATTGTTGCTAATAATATTGATCAAAATTCTATTGTTTCATTGCAACCTATTGAGAATCCTCCTATAGAACCTATGAAGGGACCTATTGTCATTCCTCCTAGTTCTCAACATGTGCCAAACAAATTTAAATGTAACAAATCTACTAATGAACGTCGTAAGAAGCATAGAGCTAATGCTAGAGCCCGTGCTTCTATTATTCAAAAATTATTACCTACTTTCAACCAAACCATGCCTGATGTGTTAGATGCTAATATTCATAATGATGTTAAGATGAATGAGTATGGTGATCCTATTCACATCTTGGATCCTATTTCAATCAACCTTGATGAGGAGGACACTCTCGATGATCCTATTGATCTTAGTGATGAATATGAGACCATTGATCTTGATAATGATTTAACTCATATGCTTTCAACTCAATTAACAATTAGACCTAGTATTGAGCATTGTGATTCTCAAGAGGATCCTTGTTTGGAACTGGCTATCATTCCTACTATATTGGATATATTCCCTCTTGCGAGTTTCCCACCTTCCATCAATAACATAAACCAAGATGGGGAGGGTCGACAATATGCTTGATTGGCTCATCCTTTATGGTAGCCCTCTTCATGTTTGTATGTTGTAATTTTCTTCTCCCATAATGTGTTTTTAAATGTTTGTTAGATTCTTTTATACGACCCTTGTTACTCTGTTGGTGTAAGGTGATAAAAGAATCAAACCTATTGTACAAATTCCTCTATGTGTATCTTCATTCTTCTATATGTTGTTTCATGTTATGTTGTACTTGTGCTATTGTTTGTAACTATTTTCCTTGTATAATCTGCTTGGATCTGCGACATGGTAGCACTAATTCTTTTTGGTCTCCATGTGGGCTGAAAAGATTCTTCTTCGTAACTCTTAAGTTTTCTTTCCTCCTTTGTGATTGTAGTTCTACTTTCTTTGCGGAATGATGTTAATTAATTTGCAATAATATTATATTTCAATGTACATGTTATCTTATGATCATACTGACCCCACATTAGGTAGATCCCTCTTGTGTTCTTATGTATTTTTATGTTTTATTTCTCTTGATTTTTCTTCCTTTGGGGGCATCTTGCAGTGGAAATGTAATCTGTAGAGTTGTTTATGTTTCCGTTAAAACCATTGCTCTTGTTAAAGTGTTAGAAATGACTTTAACATGGGGGAATACACTCTACTTACTTTTTGCACACACACACATTCAAAATAGTTTTCAAGATTTAAAAACTTTTCCCTTTATGGATTAAAAAAAAACTAATCCTTAAAGCATGGTCATTTTTACCTTTTAGGATCTCTTGATCCCTCCAGTTTAAAATTATATGGATCTCTTGATCCCACTAGTTTTCAAATTACAATTTTTTTGATCCCTTTAAGAATAGATCTTCCTGATATGTTGACTAGTGAGTAGCCAGATTCACTAGGCAGTTCAACTCCATCTTTCCAGTTACGCTTTTGTGTGGTTCACAATGAGACATAAGTTCTCATTGGGAAAGATAATCACACCCTTTCTCTCTCTCCTTAACTAAGTGATGTCTCTCTTATTGTGATCTTAGGGTTGATACAAACTTAAGTCCCTTTGGGGCTTAAGGGTTTCTTTATCCCTTTGGTTTCAATAAGATTGTATGTTCTTTATGTTCTCCTTTACCAAGAGATTGTATTGAGCTCATACTCTTGCTAAAGTGGGGGCTAAATGTATAGTCAGAAAATGGAAGAACTTCCATTGTATACTTGTTTATCCTTTCTAGTAAGTGGTTTGGGGCCATGACAAGTACCTTGAATGGGTTCCTGATCTTGACCTAGCTTTCCCCCTATTCTGTCCCTCTTTCCACTTCTTTCCAACCTAATTTCTGCAGTCTGGACTGCAGACCTGAGATTCTGGACTTCATGGTCAGGGTCGACCTTTTGGGTCTATGTCAACCTCGACCCTAACCTAGGTCAATGTCAACCTTGACCCTAACCTAGGTCAAGGTCAACCTCAACCTTGACCTAGGGTTCAAACTCTGGGGTCTTGCAGTTTCTGAATATCGGTCCTTGCAAAAGTTATTTCCCGCTTCCAGGTCGGTTGTTTCAGGTTCCGAAGCATAAATTCCTAAATTATATTTAATATAAGTCCTCTCCTAGGGGTAAAGGATTTAATGGGAATTTAATTGTGCTATGTCGGCCTCCTTAGAAGATTGTGCCCTAGTTTCATATAAAAGGGAGCCTTCTCCTCTCTTTTCCTGGAATTTTTTCTAAGCGTCATCAAGCAATTGAGGAGCATTATCAATTGAAGTCCAAGAAAGATAAGGAGAAATATTTCAAGCAAGAATTCATCCATTCTCAAGCATTCAAACATCCATTTTCATGAAGGAGATCTATTGGAGGCCATTGAAGGATTCAAGCTACATAGTGCCCTTTTGGTGATCTCTCCATCCACCTTCTTCCAAGCCTCTTCCAAATTCAAGAACCCTTTCAAGATTTGGTGTTGGAGATATACAAGAAAGAGATTTAAGACATCCTACCATTCCAAATTCTACATATTTGGTGCATATGTACTTTTGGACTCAAGGATTCAAATCCTCCACAAGGACTTTTTCAAGCAAGGTGAATTTAAGCATTTACTTTGTTTATCTTTATGCAATTTCAATTATACTTTGAGGTTAATTGAAAAACAAGGGTTTGACCAAGGAAAACCCCTCCCCCCAACAAAAAAATCTCTTTTTCTTATAGGTACAGGTTTGGGACTACAGATTTGAACACAGATTTGGATACCCTTTTCGGCTTTCTTCCAGACTCCGCGAACAGATTTTATGTCGGACCTGTGCAGGTCAAGGTCGACATTATTGGGTCAGGGTTGACATTTGTGGGTCAAGGTTGACCTTTTTCATAATACAGTGTCAGATCAGAAAAATATTTATGAGTTTTTTTTTTCTCTGCATTCCGGTTCCGGATCATACTTTAGTTTTTCCAGAAATAGAGTACAGACCTCAGAAAATAGCATTCTCTAGATCTACATTATTTTAAGGTTTCTTCTTCCTCCTATCCTTTTCAATTACTGTAATAAATCATATTTACTTAATAATTAATAGAATTTAAGATCCTTCTTTTTTTTCTCTTTTCCAAATAGTTGTTTAATTTGTGCATTAGCCCTTCTTTTGGGTTGATCAACTTGGATCTTCCATTTGTGCATTTGGGAACAGAAGAGGAGCATCTTATCTTTTCCCTAATCATAATTGCAATATACAATCAATCAAATTCAATTAAATGTAAAGTAGGGTTAAGGAACTCAACACACTCTAAGAAAATCAAACAACAATTAATAAACAATCTCCTTATCCCCTTTTCAACCTCTTTACACTTTATATAAAAAAAAATGACTTTCGATATATAGAGATCAGGTTAGAGCGATCCAAGTGACCTTATGTCTAAATCACAGTACTGTCACTTTAGAACTTAATAAACTATGAAATGTTGACCCAAAATGAATGAAACCAATTGTATCCTTTAGATATTGAAGGTACAAATATAATCTCAAAATAATTACATCGTTATCATATTTAAAAAAAAAAGTTATTTTGATCCAAGTTACAGTCACTTCTGAAAAACACAATTTTTTCACACAAACCACTTTTTGAAGGAGAAGGAAAAATAAATTTAAATGAATTTTAATTTTTTTCTAAATATATTTAGAAACTAGAAAGAAAATGCTAAAATACCCTAGTTTACGTCATCTTCAAATTCCTAATAGTTTTGCAGCAATAGGTGTTCGAAAGTGAAGTTTTTTCTCAGAATGTTGATCTCTATGTCAAAGTTGGCCAAAAAGTTGGACACACTATTGTGGGACCACCCTAGTACTTTATTAATCTTAATAGTATAATTAAACAACTGAAACATTAATAACCACACCACACTACACCATAATTTTTACATGGAAACCCCAAATGGAAAAAACCACAGTGAGAATAACACTCACTATATGATAAAATAGTTTACAGATTTTAGGGCAGAGCTCAAGGAACTCACTGTCCTTGATAACATGAGTACAAAAAGAGGCTCACTTCCTTACATATGTATTTAAAAATATTAAGATTACTAAATTGAATAGATTTCATTCATAAAATGTTGAATACAATTTACTATTGTAGGCAAAGTACTGTCTTTATGATAAACTACTTGATATCTTTATGCACTACTATATTCTCTATTTCTCAAAGTACGCACTATTTTACCCTATTGTATGCACTACTTTAGAAAAATATAAAATTTATACCCTAATCCACGCATGAAAGTAAATTTAATCATCATAATTTCAAATTTGACTAAACAAAAGAGGTAAAAAGCACTCACTGGAGGTCCATACTTGGTTGGCCGCTGAAATTGACCCCTCCACTCGAACCTGTGATCTGAATCGGGATAACCATACTATCAACTCACTATTCACCTAGAGAAAAAGTGGAGGTAAAAAGTGAAAGTGAAGTGTGAAAGTGACCTTTCACCCTAATTTATACATTTTTGACCTTTTGAAAGGGTATTTTTTGGCCTTTGACCTAATGTAGTTGATATTTTCATCACCGGAGCATTTTTAAAATTGATTTTATCAGGAAAAAATTGAAACTTCCCAATCTCACCCACATTATCCCACATCATTTTGATTCGTTTCCCAAGGGGACATCATATCTATATTGAGGATTGAAATCAAGGATTCATATCAGAGTTTTTTTTCATCATCAAGAGAAACATCCTATCATCAATCAAATCTGCATCAATCAACCCAAATCTAGGGCATTAAAATTTTCAATTGTTATCAGTGGGACATTTTAAATCAGTTGTTCACATTAGATTTTTCATCCAACATCAGTTAATCAAACATGAATCAAAATCAGATCAGGCATCATCACTTCAAATCAGGTTAATCATATCATCAGACATTTCTTTGAACCAATGTGCTTCACCCATCGATTCAAAGAGGGGAATTTTGTAGACATGATGAAGGGTCCTCCCTTTATTAAAACAAACACACAACAAAATCAAGAATAACAATATTTGCAAAGATAGGAAATGGGCTTTTTATTATCCTCAATGAAATGAAATTACAATATTCTAAAATATAATATGCACATTGAAAAATATAACATGCACATTCAGAAATACAACATGCACAACCACATGGGAATTTTATTAGAATAATTTGCAAGCCAGAGCCACCAGATGCATAAGCCAGAACTTCCCTAGACAACCCTACAGGCCTTCAATATATCAGAAATTTTAATCGTCCAAGAAGATTCTAGAAATTAAACCCTAAATTTTGAGTTTGACCACCCCTAAGATATTATTATTCATTTTCATTACATTAGAATAGGCCCAAAAAATTTCAGAACCCAAAAGAAATTTTGAAGGAACTTTAACATTTTCAAATTTAGGTAGCGCAACTTCCAGAGACCATAACTCATCACCCATTGACCCATGGGCCACCATAACCCTATTTCAAAAATGCCACAAACTTCTCAACAATTATTGTCTCAAGAAACCTCCATTTGGCCAAGGTTTCAACCCTATTCGGAGCCTCTAAAGCCTTTAAAACTGAGTTCAAATTTTATGTACCCTGCTGCCAATACCAAAAATATTCAACATCTACAAAACTAGACTTGATCTAGGAATAAAAATTTATTGGCATGCCAATACAATCAAAGTGAACATCCAAGGAATAAAATAGAACATTCTGAGCTAAAAAAAACTTACTAAAAATAGTAAATTTCCCAAAATAGCAACTCTGCACAAAATAGCCCTTATTGAAAAGAAACCAGAAAATATTTTTGGGTGATGCAAGATTTATCTTACACCTAGGATGCTCCTGCATCAAGACACCTAAAATTGGTCAAGCAAATCAAATAAGGAATAAAGTGAGCAAATCAATTGAAAACAAGAAAAATCTAAATTATTAAAATCCTTTGGATTAATTAAATTAAATTAATTGTGCAATTGAGATTAACCAATTAATTGCATAGTTAAAATCAAATTAATTCCAACCCTTTCAAGGGTGTACATGGCTAAATAAATTCAATTCAATCATTTATTTAAATCCCTTAATTTCCTCATCTGTCACATGGAATAAATTGGATCAACCAATGAGGATTGAAAATGGGAGCTCACATGGATCAAGCCAAATTAATCCTCTATCACATATCTTGGAGTTGCATCTTGACCACTCATTTGGTCCCCTTATTTGAAACCACCATTTAAATGGTCTAACCATTTGAAATCCCTAATTCAACCAAGCCTTATTCATGGTTTAATCAACTCTACCCCCTACCCTTGGAAAATCCTTTAAATAGAAGCCAATTTTGATGCATTTAATATCACACACACTCATGAAGCAAAGCATCTTCACTATAGGAAAATAAAATCAATTTTGAATAGAAATTACATGTTAGGATTTGTATTATAGTGAGCCATTTGAGCTAAGTAGGCACAATCTTGATCAATTAGCTTCAATTCTCATTCTAGGACTGTCATGTATGGAGGCTTTAAGCTGAGAGAATTATTTTTATTTCCTAGTTAGAGAGCCATGAGATGCTCATTGTTGATTTCAATTCATTCAATATTAATCCGATGTATTTTCAAAGTTGAATTGATAGATACAATGCTAATTTCATGAAGGTATGATTTAATATACACAGTAGTGCATTCTTATTTAATTGACATATGGAGTATATACACCGACAAGAGGCATAGATACATCAACAACCTTTTTGTCAATCTTCTCATCAAATTTACTTCATCTTTATTCTTTTCTCACTGATATTAACTTCCCTTTTTAGTGCATTATTTCCTACATTTTTTCCTATGCAAAACATGGCAAAATGACCTAGTTTATTGCAATTGTATTAGGTAGGGTCTTGATGTGGACCACTCCAATTTCTTCTATTGTTATATTTTCACTCAATATACTTATGCCCATACTTGTGACATATATAACAATATCCACTTAAACATTGCATATTTATTTTTGTGAGTATTCATGATTCCATTTCTTACAATTCTTCTTCTCCATTCATTTTCTTTGTGACCATACTTATTGCGAGCATAACATTGACCATTAAAGAATTGAGATCTTATTTGATTCATAAATTCACCAACTTTAATGAAAAATTTATTGCAAGAAAAATATTTACCATTAAAGGATATTGAGTACCTAGTTTGAGTAGGGTTGGTTCTTCTGAAGTTCTTTTTTCCCCGGTTAGGAGTGATACCCTTACAATTATCTCTTTTCTTTCTGAATTCATGCTTCACAACTTCATTTTCTTTGTTAGATATTTTATTGGAGATTTCTCCTTTATCAAATCCAAGTCCACCTTTACCTCTTGAATATTTCTAAAAACTAAGCATTTCATCCAGCATGTCAATTTTTCCTTTGACCTTCAAGTTCTTCTCAATTTGTTCTTTTGCAGCCTCACTTGATCCTTTCTTAGCTTAGTAGTTTCTTCTTAAATTTTGATACAGTAAATTGATTTGCATTATTTTTAAGTTTCCTCTACTTTCCCTTTAGAGAAGAGACTTCTTCCTCTAGTTTATTGCATTCATCAGTTTTGATATGTAACTTTGCTTCGAGATTATTAATAGTTCTCTTCTCATTATGAAGCTATTTCTTTAAATGGATAATGATTTATTCATCCTTCTTCCATTTATCTTCATATTCACCCATTTTATCAAGAGTGATCTTTAGTTCATCTTCACATTCAACAACAACATCAATGTCCTAATTTTTGTGAGTCTGTAGCATCCAAATCCTTTTCTGATTCAACCATTATATTCAAATCCCAGATCTACCTCACCCATTAGGCTGTTTGTTCTTAGTAACCTTGCTCGGATACAAATTTTTGAACACCACCTAATGTTGAGAGGGTGGAGGAGGGGAGATTACTATGAGATCTTACAATAGTGTGTCCCACTTTTCGGGATGAAGGAAATCGGTGCTTCAAAAAAAATTTCATTTTTGATGGCTTCATGCAAAGTATCCTCTTCATGTGAAGGTGTTAATGGGCTTCATGCAAAGTACCCTACATGGGGTTATTTGTGCAAAGTGGAGGCTTCATGCGAAACACCCCACGTAGGGTACTTCACGCGAAGCCCCTCTTGGCATGAAGCCATTTATCACTGGATTTTTTTTATAAATTTCTCGAAACCCATTTCATTTTCACCATTGACTATTGGAGATTTTGTGGACCCAGGGCTTTGAGAAAACTAGGGACATCCATTATGACATCAACACCTCCCGAGCATTTTTGACCTCTTTTCATTATTAGCAGTTGTAAAGATAAAAATATATAAATGTGAAGATCATAATGAGAACAAGAGAATTGCACATCTAAATAATACCCTTTACATATAAATAGTTGGGGAAGGAAATATTCTCCTCTTAGCCCCAAATTCACAAAGGAAATATCCAAATTGATTAACCATAAGAAAATGGTCAATGCACAAATGAATAAATCAATTAGAAATAAGAAGAAAGAGGAAAACCTTAAATTCCATTTTGGAGGAGAGTGTGTAATAGATATGTAAATATTACAATATTAATTGAATTGAATTGAATACAAATACTAACCTCAAAGTATAGAAGATCTGGAAATTATTGTTTTCTGGTGTTTGTACTGAGTTTCTAGAAATTCTGCAACTGGCCTTGGCCTGGAAGCACAGAGATGGAGAAAACCCATAAAAAAATTTCTTTTCTAAGAAAGGTCGACCTTGACCCAAATACAGGGGCACAATTGTACCCCTTTATGTCGACCTTGACCTACACTGCTCCAACAAAAAATCTGTTCGTGGATCCTGAAAGTTTGGCGAAAAGGGTAGCCAAATCTTCTTTGTAATTCATTGTTTTGTACTTGTACCTACAATAAAAAAAAAGGTTTTTTTGTTTGGATGAGGGGATTTCCTTGGTCAAACCCTGATTTTGGAATTAACCTTGAAATAGAACTTAAATTGCAGTAATAAACAAAGTAAATAGAACAATTCACCTTGCTTATGTTGAAAGCCTTGTGGAGGATTCGAATCCTTGGATCCACAAGTATGGATGCTCCAAATGGATGTAGAAAGTAGAAATTAGGATGTAGGATGTAGAATGTCTCAAATCAATTGTGTTTAGATCTTCAACACCAATCTTGAATGGATCTTGGAATAGGAAGAATCTTGAATGGATATGGAAGGAGAAATCTTCAACAGGAGGGCTCCATAGATCTTGAATCCTTCAATGGCTACTAATGGATCTCCTTGATGAATTGAATCTTGAATGCTTGGATGCTTGAATGCTTGAAAGTAAACAATCGCTTCGATAGATTATGCATAGATTATCCTTCTTGTCCTTTTTTCATCTTAGAAAATGAGAGGAGAAAGGCTTCCTTATATACTAGTCTAGGACACAAAATTCTAGAGAGGCCGACATATGAGAATTAAATTCCAATTAGGCTCACACCCCTATAAGTGCACCTATATTAAATATTTTTTTTAATTTGTTACTTCGGAGGCCAAATAGCCGACCCAAAAGTGGGAAATAATTCTTTCTGAACCCTGACATCTGGAAATCTTTGAAATGTGAAATTTAGACCCTGGATCAGGGTCGAGGTTGACCTTGACCTAGAACGTTGACTTTGACCCTGAGGTCAAGAACCTCAAAATATTAGAGAAGGATACTAGAAATAGGTAGGAGAGAACTGGAAAATAGGGTAGGACAAGGGAAAAAATAGATCCAAGTCAAAGACCCATTCAAGGTGTTTGACATGACCCCAAACCACTTACTCAAAGGGCTAAACTAGTCCTAAATAGAAGTGCTTCCATTTTACAATGATACATTTAGCCCCCACTTTAGCAAGAGTATGGACTCTATGAAAACTCTTGGTAAAGGAGATCACAAAGAAAAGATAATATTATTGAAAGCAAAGGGACAAATCAATCCTCAAGCCCCCAGAGACTCAAGTATTTGTCAAATCCAAGATTACAATAAGAGAGACATCACCAGTCAAAGAGAGAGAGAGAGAGAGAGAGAGAGAGAGAGAGAGAGAGAGAGAGAGGGTGTGATTACCTTTCCCAATAATAACCTATGTCCCATTTTGAATCACATAAGGAAACAGTGCAACTCGAAAGATGGATTTGAACTGCCTAGTGAATGTGGCTACTCACTAGTCAACCCATCAAGGATTCACCCTCAGGAATTGTATAGTCATAAAATGGAAGCACTTCCATTATAGAATGGTTGAGCCTTTCGAGTAATTGGTTTGGGGTCATGTCAAGTGCCTTGAATGGATCCCTGACTTGGATCTGGCTTTTTCCCCCTGTTCTACCCCATTTCCACTTTTTCCAGCTTATTTCTGACACCCCAGACTGAAAAATAGGGACTTTGACCTTAGGGTCATGGTCAACCTTTTCCAGTCAAGTTTGACCTTGACCTTGACCTAGGTCACAATTGACTTTTTTAGGCATAGGGTTCAAATTCTAGAATTTCAAGTTTTTCAGATGTCATGCTTTGGAAAAAGTTAATTCTCGCTTCTAGGTTGCTTGTTTCTATCTTCAAAACAACAAATCTTAAATTATATTTAATATAGTTAATCTTCTATGGATATGGGTCTAATTGGAATTTAATTCACCTATGTATGCCTCTCTAGAATATTGTTCCCTAGTTTCATATAAAAGGAAGGTTTCTCCTCTCATTTTTACTAACAATCTAAGACTTGATAACCACAAGCAACCATAACCATCATTGCAAGAGCTCAACACTTGAAGAGTGAGATAAAAAGGTGAAGAAGCAAGATTTTAAGCAAGCTAAGTAGCCATTGAATCATTCATCCATTCTCAATAACTTCTCAAGAACTCATTTCATCAAGGCGATCCGTTAGTGGCCATTGAAGGATTCAAGCTCCATGGAGCTCTCTTGTTGAAGATTTCTCCATCCACATTCCTCCAAGCCTCTTCCTATTAAAAGATCCATTCAAGATTGGTGTTAAAGCTCTACAAGAAATTGATTGGAGATTTCCTGCATTCTACATTCTACATTCTATATCCATTTGGTGCATGCATACTTGTGGATTCACGAATTCAAATTTTCCACAAGGGTTTCTACAAGCAAGGTGAATTTATTCATTTACTTTGTTTTACTTATGTAATTTTAATTATACTTTGAGGTTAATTCTGAAACCATAGTTTGACCAAGGCAAACCCCTCCCCCCCAAAAAACAATCCATTTTTCTTGTAGGTACAAGTTCAGAACAGTAGATCAGAGTGCAGATTCGGATACTCTTTTTAGCAAACTTTTGGGATCCAAAAATAGATTTCCTATCGGATATTTTTAGGTTGATTTTTCCCTAGGTCAGAATCATAAATTCAAGGTCAATGGTGACATTGACTCGAGGGTCAGAATTAGAACTGTGTCAGAATAGAGAAATATTTATGGGTTTTGTTTGTCTCTGTGTTTCTATTCCAGATCCGGTCTAAGATTTTCTAGAAACTAAGTGTAGACCCCCAAAAATAGCATTCTTCATATCTGCAACATTTCAAGGTTAGTACTTTTCTCCTATTCATTTCAATTAAAGTTATTAATCTTTCTAAATCTATCACACATTCAAATAAATAAAGGGGTATTTAAGATCTTCCTATTTTCTCTTATTTCCAAATCATTGATTGATTTATGCATTGATCCTTCCTTTGGGGTTAATCAATTTGGATCCTTCATTTGTGTATCTAAGGATAAAATGATAGCATCTTATTTAACCCCTAAATTTCAAATACATTCTATTTCATATACAAACATTTTTTAAATTTAAGATAACATAATCTCATATTTAAAAGAAAATATTTCATATCTTACATTTTGGTGAACCCGCGATAGACAACTCTTTCTTTTTTGGTGTTAGATTTACATCTTTTATGTTAGATCTTGCATGCATATTAGATTAGCTTTCTTTTATATTCTTGCATTTAAATTTCAAAAATTAAAAATCAAAATCTTGTGTTTCTTAAATTAGTTCATTTGCATTGCATTGGTGTACGAGCTTTACCACTTCTAGTCCTACTTATAGTATCCCAGTTAGAAGAAGTCATAGACTTATGGGTTCTTCTGATCCTGAGCCTTCCTCTCCTTTCCTTAGGATCCCAGATCACAATTTTATCACTCATGATTCCAATCCTTCTATGGAGAATAAATTTTCTCACTCATCTCATGATGAGGATGATGCTTTAAGAGTTCCTCCTGAACAAGTGCAAAAACTTTCAAACGAATTTGATAAAATGGGAAATTGGCTTATCCAAGAAAAACATAATCAAGATTCCATCCAAGATATAGAGGCTATTAATAAATTCCTTTGTGATAGTGATCAATGTATTAATCTCTTGTGTGGTATTACTCATATTGTGCATTTGAATGTTAAACCTTTATCTCAAGAGGCTCAAGATCTAGTATTTAATCCTCCTGTCACTAGTGAGAGACCTTCTTCTATTACTTTACCTAGTATTCCTACTTATACTCCTGCTTTGATGACTACATCTCTTCCAATTTCATCTATTCCTATGAGTGTTCCACCGGTATCTCTACCTACCTCACAACCTTCATATCATAGTGTGCCTTTTACTTATTCCAATCCCCTTCCTATGTAGGCCTCTCTAGAAGATTATGCCCTAGTTTCATATAAAAGGAAGCTTTCTCCTCTAATTTTTGCTAACAATCTAAGAAACCATAACCATCATTACAAGAACTCGAGACATGAAGAGTGAGATCCAAAGGTGAAGAAGCAATATTTGAAGCAAGCCAAGTATCCATTGAAGCATTCATCAATTCTCAATCACTTCTCAAGCACTCATTTCATCAAGGAGATCCATTGGTGGACATTGAAGGATTCAAGCTCCATGGAGCTCTCTTGTTGAAGATATCTCCATCCACATTCCTCCAAGCCTCTTCCTATTCAAAGACCCATTCAAGATTGGTGTTGAAGATCTACAAGCAATGTATTGGAGACATCTTACATCCTACATTCTACATTCTACATTCTACATCCATTTGGTGCATGCATACTTGTGGATTCACAGATTCAAATCTGCCACAAGGGTTTCTACAATCAAGGTGAATTTATTAATTTATTTTGTTTTACTTATTTAATTTCAATTATACTTTGAGGTTAATTCCAAAACTGGGGTTTGACCAAGGAAAGCCCCTCCCTCCCAACAAACAATCCTTTTTTCTTGCAGGTATAGGTTTAGAACAATAGATCAGAGTGCAAATTTGGATACCCTTTTCGAAAAAATTTTGGGATCTAAAAACATATTTCCTATCGAAGAATTTTTAGGTTGATTCTTCCCTAGGTTAGAATCATAAATTCTGGGTCAATGGTTGTTGGAATGAATTTACAATAACTGAGAGGTGAGGGGTGAATCAGTTATCCTCAGGTCTAGATGTATCAAATAAAACTTTCTAAATTTCAGATCTACTCGGCAGCAATCAACAACTTAATCATGCATTTTACTGTCAATTGAAATTAGCTTTTAGAAACATAATAGTAAAGAAAACCATAATCATTCACACAAGTTGACACAAGTATTTAATGTGGAAATACAATATGGGAAAAACCACCAGTAACATGCTACCAAGTTTTCGCTCTTCTGAAGTGATGCCCTGTAAGGAGCCAACCCTGTTAAAGGTTACAATAACACACTGCTAGGTGTGACCTGGTTAAAGGATTTAACCGCCCTATTAGGAGTGGCCTTGTTAGAGGACTTAGAACATCCCACCTGAATGTCACCTTGTTAGAGGATTTATACAAATGACTGTTAATTCAACCTTGTTAAAGGATTTAACTAATACAATGGTAAGAAAGTAATCAACAGTTGTGATTTGATACATACAACTTACTCTGCAATTCAAGTCCAATTATAGCTCTGATGTTAACTTACTAAATAGTTTGCATTGTCATTACAACCTTTTGATCTTCTTGGAAATCCATCAAGCAATCACACATGCAACTTTCTTCTTCTGCCTTTTGCCTTCTCTGCTAGATCACGCCAAATAGTAAATCAACTATGTAAACCTCTTGCATACACATACAATCTTCCACACTTAGTGAATAACCCCTTGAGGTTATCATATACCTCTCTATCTAGGTCAAATAAATCTTTTTCCGCTTAAACAAGATCATAGATCTTAGGTTAGGTCAGATCCAACAGATCATTCCATCTTTGCATTACATTTACTTCTCCAAAGTAGTCTCTAATTAAATCTTGAAACCATGCATTAATTATGGTTACCAATATATTAAATGACATGGATCAATCTTTAATTAACATTACATATCCCAATAAAATTAACTATGTCGGCCAGAGATCTCAAATCTCATCATTAATCCAATTACTGTAAGTCGTCCAACATCATTGTTTCCACTCAGCGATTTCAATGGTGCTCAGTATTGAACAACTTTTGCTCACCACAAGAAACATTTGTTGGCACAAGCAACTTTGCTAGGCATAGAACAACTAGAAAAAATATCTTTGAAAGATAAACAACAAATTACTTGGCCAGAGTGCCAACTGATCAAATACCCTTTTAATTTCCTTAACTCAACCATTCACTTGGTCTTCTTGTTAAATCTGACATCAATGACAAAATAATATTTTCTTGTATTGTCACTTTCCAAAAATCTCCCTCTTTGGCATTTATGGCAACACAAAATATTAAAACAATGATTTAACAAGCATAGTTACCAACCAATCTAAAAAAAAGTCACCTGTGTTCCTTGATATGAACAAATTTTCATTAATGTCTTTAGCTTCATTCTGATTCTTATCTGTAAAAATTTTCTCCCTCTGTGTTTGTAATTACACTGTCATCATCTGTGTCTAATCATCTATAGACTCCCTCTTTGTAGATAATCACTTCAATGTTTTCAATAGTAACTTTTGCCTCTATGTAATCTTTCCTTCTTTGCAATCTCTCTTTCTCAGCAATCTCTTCCTCTTTATAGGTAATCTCTCCCTCTTTGACAACAATGCCAAAGACATCGATATCACTATCATGTAGATCTTTAGTATCATTTTGATCCTGTCATCTTGATTATGACTGATTTTTCTTTTCTGTCCTTGTTCATTTTCACAACTTTAGCCAGCATCCTAAAGTGTGACTTACTGTGCATCAATGTGTCAGATATTCTGAATGAAATATTTGATGCAACAGTACCATACAAAGCTTAATTAGCCTTAGTTAGGGGAATCACCCCTGATTTACCCCGTAGATACTCATGAGCATCCTTGGGTAGTGCTTTTTTGAATATGTCTGCTAATTGTTCTTTAGTGTTCACATAATCCAGTCTCACTTCTTTACTCTAAACTAGCTCCCTCAAGTAGTGATACTTGATAGCTATATGCTTTGTCTTTGAGTGCATAACAGGGTTTTTAGAAATATTAATAGCACTTGTGTTATCACAATATATAACAACTAGGTCAGTGTTTTCTTCCTTCATACCTTTCAGTAGTATCTTCAACCACACAATGTTAGAACAGTTAATTGTTGCTGCCACATACTCGGCTTCAGCTGTAGATTGTGAGGTGTAGTTCTATTTCTTTCTTTTCTAGGAGATCAATCTCTTTCCTAAAAGAAATGCTCTACTAGTAGTGCTTTTCCTGTCATCAACATTTCTAGCCCAGTCAGAGTCAGTGTAAACTCTGAGTTCAAACTTGTCATTCTTTTTGTAGTATAGACCATGGTCCTCAGTTCCTTTCAAATATCTTAGAATCCTTTTGACTGCCATCATGTGAGTTTCCTTGGGGTTAGCAAAAAACCTTGTAACAATCCCAATAGCTAGGGAAATATCAGATCTACTGTGTACAACATACTATAGTTTTCCAATCATTGATCTGTAGAGTGTTTGGTTCACTTCTTTTGTGTCATCATCTTTTGTCAGCTTCTGTCCAATAGCCATGGGTGTACTCACTGGTTTGGACTCTTCCATTCCAAAAAAAATCAGTATCTCTTTGATATATTTAGATTGAGTGATATAGATACCATTCTTCATTTGATAAATTTGTAAGCCAACAAAGAATTTTATTTCACCAAACATAGACATCTCAAACTCATTTTGCATTTCTGTTG
>MU223111.1:788933-801025 GCA_018584345.1 Thuja plicata | reverse complement strand
ATAGCATTCTCAGGTTTCTTTAACTTAGGTAGCCCTCTAACCTTTTTCAGTTTACTTATGCTTACCAAGTTATCAAATTTCACATGACACAACCTCTTATGCCATAACCAAACATCATTGTACTATGAAAACAAACATGTTTCTTTAGATAAATCTAGATAAAATAAGTTACCATTAGTCTCATCACCACTTCCAACTAATTCTCTAGTAGAATCATAGATCTTTGCCTTTCTGTGATGGAATTCAACTTTGTAACCAGAAGTGTTTAGCTGTGCAACACTCAAAAAATTATATTTAAGATCATCAACCCAATACACATCATCACATCTAATTTTGTCAGTCAGGTTAATCAATCCTTTACCTTTGATAAGACATGGTGGATCATTAGCAAATTTTACATATCCTCCTTTACATTGGTTTAGTGTTTCAAACTTATCTTTGTCACCAGTCATATGATGGGAACAACCACTATCAATGATCCAATGATCATTTTTACTCATATAAGAGATTAGTGCAGTTTTCTCATCATCATCAGAATCTTCTTTCATTGCAACATAAAAAACTTCTATATCATTATCATCAGAATTATCAGTGTCATTGTCAGAAGTTTCTTCAGCAATATAACAAGATTTCTTACCTTTGTCTTTATATTCCTTATATTTCCTGAAGTCTTGGTCATCCTTTCTGTCTTTGTATTCCTTGTATTTGTTGTCCCTTCTTTCATCCTTTTCATTCTTGTCAAGACATCTAGCAGCTATATGACCAACTTTATTGCATGAAAAACAAATAATAGGAAGTTTACCTCTGTATTTTCCTTTTCCTATGGAAATCCTTTTTGCCATAAGTGCTTCAAGTTCTTCCAGATCATCATCAAAAGTGTCACTATCACTGTCCACATGTTTCTTTCCCTTTTTAGATTTATTGAGAACCAGCTGTGATCTAAAAGAAGAATCAATCCCTTGTGGATTATAGTTATCATAATTTGACATTTCAAATGTAGTGAGTCTGCCTATCATAATTTCTAGATTCAGATTATTGTTAGGAGTACATCTTAATTCTTGAATTGCAGAAACTCTAATATCATATACAGGAAGTAAAGTTCTCAGTACCTTTCTTATAATGGTGTTCTCATCAATTGTTCCATTAGCCTCTCTAATGGAATTTACAACTTCTTTTACTCTACCATAGTACTGAATAACATTTTCACCTTCTTGCATTTTCATCTCATCAAACTTACCTCTTAGACTTTCTAATTTAGTAATCAGCACATTTGTGTCTCCACCATAGATAGTTGCAAATTTTTCCCACATCTGCTTTGCATTTGTGTAGCTCTTTATATCGTCAAACTCTGAATAGCTTAATGAGGAGGCAATCTCCAACATTGCTTGATTGTGCTCTTTCTTTTCTTTTAGTTGTGCAGCTATGAGAGGAGTAGTAGGTGGTATATAGGCATGTTCAATAAGTCTCTTAGCATCATCTCCAATACCAGCCAAATGCAGTTTCATCAAACTCTGCCATGCAAGGAAGTTATCTTTGTTTAGCTTAGGAACCTCCTTCTTATACATCTTGATCTTTTCACTCCAAGTACCTTCAAACTATTTTTAGGAGACAAAATCTCTGATACCAATTGTTAGAATGAATTTGGAATAATTGAGAGGGGAGGGGTGAATCAGTTATCCTCAGGTCTAGATGTAGCAAATAAAACTTTCTAAATTTTAGATCTACTCGGCAGCAGTCAACAACTTAATCATGCAGTTTACTGTCAGTTGAAATTAGCTTTTAGAAACATAACAGTAAACCAAACCATAAGAATTCATACAAGTTGACACAAGTATTTAACGTGGAAACCCAATATGGGAAAAACCACCAGTAACATGCTACCAAGTTTTCACTCTTCTGAAGTGATGCCCTGTGAGGAGACAACCCTGTTAAAGGTTACAATAACACACTGCTAGGTGTGACTTGGTTAAAGGATTTAATCACCCTGTTAGGAGTGGCCTTGTTAGAGGACTTAGAACATTCCACCTGAATGTCACCTTGTTAGAGGATTTATACAAATGACTGTTAAGTCAACCTTGTTAAAGGATTTAACAGATACAATGGTAAGAAAGTAATCAACAGTTGTGATCTGATACATACAACTTACTTTGCAATTCAGATCCAATTACAGCTCTAATGTTAACTTACTAAATAGCCTTCATTGTCATTTCAACCTTCTAATCTTCTTGGAAATCCATCAAGCAATCACACATGCAGCAACTTTCTGCTTCTGCTTTTTGCCTTCTTTTCTAGATCATGCCAAACAGTAAATCAACTATGCAAACCTCTTTCATACACATACACTCTTCCACACTTAGTGAATAACCCCTTGAGGTTATCATATACCTCTTTGTCTAGGTCAGATAAATCTTTTGCCGCTTAAACAAGATCGTAGATCTTAGGTTAGGTCCGATCCAATGGATCATTCCATCTTTGCATTACATTTACTTCTCCAAAGTAGTCTCTAATTAAATCTTGAAACCATGCATTAATTACGGTTACCCATATATTAAATGACACGGATCAATCTTTAATTAACATTACATATCCCAATAAAATTAACTATGTTGGCCATAGATCTCAAATCTCATCATTAATCCAATTACTATAAGTCGGTCAACATCACTGTTTCCACTCGGCAATTTCAATGGTGCTCGGCATTGAACAAATTTTTCTCATCACAAGAAACTTTTCTTGACACAAACAACTTTGCTCGGCACAAGCAACTTTGCTCGGCACAGAACAGCTAGAAAAATTGTCTTTGAAAGATAAACAACAAATTACTTGGCCAGAGTGCCAACTGATCAAATACCCTTTTACTTGCCTTAACTCAACCATTCACTTGGTCTTCTTGTTAAATTTTCTTCATCAACAATAGATATGGTACTCAAATAGATAACAATAGTCTCACCAGTTAAGGTTTGACATCAATGACAAAATAACAGTTGTTTGCATTGTCACTTTCCAATAATGGTGACATTGACTTGAGGGTCAAAATCGGAACTGTGTCAGAATATAAAAAAATTTCTGGGTTTTGTTCGTCTCTGCGTTTTTGGTCCAGATCTAGTCTCATATTTTCTAGAAACTAAGTGTAGACCCCCAAAAATAGCATTATTTTGATCTATAACATTTCAAGGTTAGTACTTTTCTCCTATCCATTTCAATTAAAGTTATTAATCTTTCTAAATCTATCACACATTCAAATAAATAAATGGGTATTTAAGATCTTCCTCTTTGCTCTTATTTCCAAATGATTGATTTACTTATGCATTGATCCTTCCTTTGGGGTTAATCAATTTGGATCCTTCATTTTTGTATCTAAGGATAAAAGGAGAGCATCTTATTTACCCCCTGCATTTCAAATACATTCTATTTCATATACAAACATTCTTTAAATGTAAGATAACATAATCTCAAATTTAAAAGAAAATATTTCATATCTTACAGGAATATTCTATTCCAAAAGAGCAAAGCCAAAACTAGAGAGAACCAGTATTAAGGACACCTTCCGACCTTAAGGGATCAAAACTTTTTAAATTGAAACTGGAGGGATCAAGAGATCCTATAAGGTAAAAATCCATGTTTTAAGGATTAGTTTCTAATCCATAAAGAGATAAAAAAAATTAAGTTTGAAAATATTTTGGAAGTGCGTGTGTGAAAAAAGTGAGCAGAGCATATGCCCCCACGTTAAATTCATTGCTAACACTTTAACAAGAGAAATGGATTTAACGGAAACATAAACAACTCCATGGATTATGTTTCCACTATGAGATGCCCCAAACAAAGACAAATCAAGGGAAATACCACATAAACATACAGAGAACACAAAAGGGATCCACACACACACACACACACAGATATATATATATATATATATATATATATATATATATATACATACATACATATATACATACATACATACATATATGATATTATTGTAAATGAATTGACATCATTCCCCAAAGAAAGTAGAACTACAATCACAATGGAGGCACGAAAATGCAAGAGTTACGAAGAAGAGTCTTTTTGGACCACAACATGGAGACCAAAAAGAACCAGTGCTACCATGTCGCAAATCCAAGTGGACTACACATGGAAAACATTTACGAACAATAGCAGAGATACAACATAACATGAAAAAAAAATATAAAAGAATAGAGATACAGATAGAGGAATAGTAAAACAGGTTCAATTCCTTTATCACCTTGCACCAGCAAAGAAATAAGGGTCATATAAAAGAATCTAACAAATATTTAGCAAACACATTACGAGAGAAGAAAAATACAACAAGAAAACACATAAAAGGCTACCATGGAGGACAAGCTAATCAAGCACATCTCCTACTCTCTTCATCTCAGTTTATATCATTTAGGGAAGGTGGGAAACTTGCAAGAGGGACTATATCTAACACAGTAGGAATAATAGCTAGTTCCAAACAAGGGTCCTCTTGAGAATCATGATGTTCAATAATAGGTGTAATTATCAATTATGTTGAAAGCATATTAGGTAAATCAGTATCAATATCAATAGTCTCATATTCATCATTAGCATCAATAGGATCATCAAAAGTATCTTCTTCATCAAGATTAATCAAAATAGAATCTAAGATATGAATAACATCATCATAATCATTCATCTTAACATCATTATTAACATTAACTTCTTCCAACACATCAGGAATAGGCTGGTAAAAAGAAGGTAAAGAACTTTGAAGAACAAAGGCACAGGCCTTAGCTTGAGCTAGACGCTTCTTACAACATTCATTGGTAGATCAATTACATTTTTTCTTATTTTAAATATGTTGAGAACTAGGAGGAACAACAACCGGTTCCTTCACAAGTTCTATAGGAGGATTAGTAGGATTCTTAGTTGGCTGAAAAGCAACACTAGGAGCTTGATTAAAAGAACTAGAAGAAATGAATAAAAGAGGTATGGAAGGTGTAGGAAAAATACCACAGTTAATATCCATCCTAGACATGCTTAACTCAACAATATTGTAATGTTTATAGGCTTGATATGAGGAAAAAAGTTTATCAGGTTGAGAAGAACATGAATTAGGTAATGAAGGCCAAAATAAGTTAAGTGTAGCACAATCCCTAGGCCTAGAAGGTTGATATAAACTATGATTAATTTTTTTCACTTATTCATCATGAATGAACTTAATACAATTATGGATAGGAGAAGCAATGACATGCATGGCAGTCAACCAACCTTAACTTGAAACTGATCAGAAGTATGAACAACAATGAAGGTAGTGTCCACAAATTTACCACAAAGTTCAACCGACAAGTTAATAGAACCAAATGATAGATAGAGAAAACCATTACAAATTTGGATCCACACATTAGATGTATTGTAACAATCCCATTGTAATTTCTTCGAAAAAAGGTTTTCTTCAGTAATGACATTCACTAAGTATGTAGGATCAACAAGACAACCACGTGTAGGTATCTTAGCAATCCTAGCATAAATGTAGAGGGGACCATCAGGAGCTTTAATAGTCTCAGAATCATCAAAGGTGATCAAGAGTTCCCTAGTTCTTTTATTCTTAGGTTGTTTTTAAGGTTTAGGTTGAGGTTTTGGTTTAGTCTTAGGTTGAGGTGGAACTTGAAGTTGAGGTTGAGGCAGATGAACTTTAACAGGATGTTGACATTGAGGCTGGGATGGAGATATATGTTCAGACAAAACAACATGCTCCACATGGTTAACAATATGATTGATATCATCCATCTTCGAATCATAAACAATATCCACAAAAGATGGCTAAACAATGGTATTAGTATCATGTGTAGGAAAATGATTCATATAGATTTAGAGGTTTTGATTAGGAGGAGAGATAGATTTGTTCCCATTACCATCAAAATTATACACAGATAAAGCATTAGAATCAATTAAGTCTTGAACATTATATTTTAGACAATAACACTTCTCAGTATCATGGCCATTATGATGATGGTATTGACAAAATGCTTTGGGATCAAAGGATTTGGATGCCATCGTAGTAGGAAGAAGAGATCGAATAGGAGGAAAAGTATTCATATTAGCATGAAACAACTTACTCATAATAGAATGTAAAGATTTAGAAAGAGGAGTAAATGTACAATTCAGATGAAAAGAAGTGGATGCACAAGTGGCATTGTTGGATGTAACAACAATTTGATCAGCAACTGCATTTTCTTCCTTATTTGTCTTGACATAGTTGTTAGGTTTCTGAAACTTGTTGGGATTAGGAGCATCATCAATTTTATCAACTAGAACAGGAGCCATTGGAGTGTTTCTCTCAAATTGACTCACTTGTAATTGATAATGATGAAGTGATGCATAGAGTTGTTGAAAAGAGGTAAATTCAGTAAGAAAAATCTTATCTCTAATATCCTTTTGTGAATTTGAAATAAACATATGTTGAATATCAATATCAGGAATAGGATAAGAAATTTGAGCATACAAATGCTTAAATCTACCAATAAATTTAGTCAATTTTTCTTTAGTATTTTGTTTACAATGCATCAAATCAGTTAAGGACACTGGCGAACCAATGTTATTTTGGTACTGTTGGATAAAGCCATTAGAAAGTTTTGGAAAATAATAAATAGAATAAGGAGACAAGGAACAATACCATTGCAATCCCTTATCACGAAAAGTTATAGCAAACAACTTGACTAAAATCCTATGTTTATGAGCATAGTCACTACAAAGGATTTGAAATGTTTTAATATGAGTGATAGGATCTCCCTTACCATTGTAATTCTCAAGATGAGGCATATCGGCTTGCTAAGGGATAGGAGCACAAATAATGTCTAGGGATAAAGGACTACCCATGTCACATGTAGGAATACTAAACTTGGATTGAGTTAAGGACGCAAGTTGTTTTTGTAAAGAGGACATAGTTTGAGCCAGACTAATGATTGTGGAATCATTAGAAGAAATAGGAGGAATATAAACATTAGGAACACTAGGAAAAGTGTAGGAAGCAACAAGAATGGAAGACACAACCAGTGGAACACTTGGAACCATAGTTGGAAGAGGGTTGGAATAGATAAAAGGAACACTATGGTAGGAAGGTTGTGAGGTAGGTAGAGACACTGGTGGAATACTCACAGGAAGAGATGGAAGTGGAAGATTCAAAGCTAGAGGATTGGAATATGGAAGATACATAGCCGCTAAATGAGGTGTGTAAGTAGGAATTCTAGGTAAAGGAATGGAAGAAGGTTCCACACTAGTGATAGGAGTAGTGAATCCTAGATCTCGAGATTCTTGAGCTAAAGTTTTAACATTTAATTGCACAAGATAAGTGATACCACGCAAGAGATTAATACCATGATCACTATCAGGAATTACTTTCTTAAGGGCCTCTATAGCTTGAATAGAATCTTGATTATGGTTTTCTTGAATAAGCCATTTTCCCATTTTATCAAGTTCAGTTGAAATTTTTTGGACTTGTTTAGGAGGAACTCTTAAAGCATCATCATCATCATGAGATGAGTGATAAGAGTTATTCTCCGTAGAAGGCTAGAATCATGAGTGACCAAATTGTCATCCAAGATCCTCAGGAAAGGAGAGGAAGACTCAGGATCAAAGGAACCCATAAGTCATGGAATTCTTCTAACTGAGATATTATAAGTAGGACTAGAGGTAGTAAAGCTCAAACACCAAT
The DNA here is from genome assembly GCA_018584345.1 of Thuja plicata. NCBI lineage: Eukaryota > Viridiplantae > Streptophyta > Pinopsida > Cupressales > Cupressaceae > Thuja > Thuja plicata. The sequence continues at coordinate 793,329 of MU223111.1, read as the reverse complement.
GCAATGCAAATGAACTAAATTAGGAAAACACAAGGCACGAACAAATAAATGTTTTTTGTATTTTTTCTTAATATGATTTTTTTTTTAAATGTAAATGCAAGAACATAAAATAAGTCTAATCTAATATGCATGCAAGATCTAACATGAAATGTAAATCTAACACCACAAAAGAAAGAGTTCTCATAAGCGGGTCGGGTTCACCAAAATGCAAAGATAAAAATATATAAATGTGAAGATGGTAATGAGAACAAGAGACTTGCACATATAAATAATACCCTTAACATATAAAAATTTGGGGAAGGTAAGATTCTCCTCTTAGCCCCAAATTCACAAAGGAAAGATCCAAATTGATTAACCACAAGAAAATGGTCAATGCACAAATGAATCAATCGATTAGAAATAAGAAGAAAGAGGAAAACCTTACATTCCTTTTTGGAGGAGAGTGTGTAATAGATATGTAAATATTACAATATAAATTGAAATGAATTGAAGACAAATACTAACCTCAAAGTATTAGCAGATCTGGAAATTATTATTTTTTCTGCTGTCTGTACTAAGTTTCTAGAAATTCTACAACCTACCCTAGCCTAGAAACACAGAGACAGAGAAAACCTAGAAAGCATTTTTCTTTTTGTGCAAGGTCGACCTTGACCCAAATATAGGGGCAAAATTTTAACCCTTTATGTTGACCTTGACCTGCACTACTTCGACGGAAAATTTGTTCAAAGATCCTAAAATTTTGTCAAAAAGGGTATCCAAATCTACTCTATAATTCACTCTTCTATACTTGTACCTGTTGGTTGTATTTCCTATTTTTTGCTTCTTTGCCTTGTTCCTTGTTCTGCCCTATGAAAATTTTCAGGTCTTCATACTTAAACCTTGTCAAAAATGCATAAACCCTGAAAAACCCTAGTATCCAAGTGTTAAACGATGCATTTGAAAACCCTAGGCCATGTCTTATATTTTAACGTTACCTTTTTCTGTCACTTAAGACATGTGCTTTAAGTTAGGTCGGCTAATCGCGTTACCCAGAGTGAATATGCTAAATGCTTTCCTGACTTCGCTTTTGTCTTATGTCGCGTAGTCTCGTTACAAAATGGAATATTCCTTCAGCTTCTCAAGACTTAGCGATATCTTATCAGTCGGGTAGTCGCTTGAAATTCTGTGTTATAAGCTTTATAAAGAATGGGACCCACTGCTTAGTCAGGTGATCGTGAGAGAAGTCAAAAAGTCAAAGCAATGTTATCAGACTTCGCGATTCACTTCATGTCGCATGGTCGCTAGATCTGGCCAGGGCAAATAGTTAAGTATTTATTCAGTCGCGTGGTCTCGTGATCAAATGAGAGTTAAGGGATAACAGCCCCGATTCCGTGACTAACTATTTAATGTTAGTGATTTCCCTCAGTCGGGATGTCGCCAGAACAGGAGTAGTGACTCAGCTTTCCAATATGTATTAAGTGGACAAAAGAACAAATGACATCTATCACAAGGTAAATGGTTGTCGGGAGATCGCCAGAAGGAGGAAGTGGATCAAGTGATAAAGAGACTAAGGTTTTTTTCCTTCAGTCACAAGGTCTCTAGATGAATTAAGGGCATGCCTGATCATTCAGCGATTAAATGACAACCGCTCGATGAAGAAATGAAAGGATCTGAAGGTGGTCGTGTAGTCTGGAGATAAAAGTGCCCCAGGGAAAAGGTCCTCTTGACTTGGTGATTAGGGTATGTCGCAAGGTCGCTCTAAACAGAATAATGGGTACTTCTTAATGTAAAGGACAAGTTAAAATTATCTCCGGACTCGGCGACTAAGGTTGTCGTGTAGTCTTAAGAAAGAAAGTGATCATCCAGCGACTTAGCGATAACTATGGAGATTAAGGATAAATGGCTTGTCGCCAAGTCTGGAGAAGGATAACGAGTTAAAGATAACCCCATGCGACTTAGATTTCCACTTTTGTCGCCTGATCGCCAGATGGACTTGGGTCAGCCAAGATAAAGAACTTGCATTTTCGCATGGTCTGGAGATCAAACCAGGGTTAAGGAAAATGGCTCGCGACAAAAAGACTTCCTGCAGTCGCGAGGTTGCCAGATCTTGAGATCTAAAATGTGGTGCCAAGTGGATGACATGACAGAATGGATCTCTCGGCGGCCAATCAGATATTAGAATTTTGATTACAGTCAGAGTATGAGAGTGGAGATGATAGTGACTATGCACGGCCTTATTTGTCTCCTCCACCTCAACATGCCCAAGAACAACAAATGGCTGAGGTCCCATAGTTTCAGGGAACAGAACAACTGTTGGAAATATGGATGGAGTAACTGAGAGGGGAGGGGTGAATCAGTTACCACAAAAATAAATCCACAAGTCCCTTATATGTCTTAAATATATATTGTTGTTACTCGGTAGATTAACTTATCATTGTTCATTAAACATTCACAGTTATTGACATGCATAAATCAAATAGCATAAACACAAGTGACACAAGTAACACCAAATATAATGTGGAAACCCAATTTGAGAAAACCACCAATTCAACTAGTTACTGATTTTCACTCTTCTGAAGTGAGCCCTGTTAGGAGCCAACCCTGTTAAAGGTTACAAAACACACTATTAGGTGTGACCTTGTTAGAGGATTTAATCACCCTGCTAGGAGTGGCCTTGTGAGAGGTCTTTAGAGAAATTCAACTGAATTGTCACCTTGTTAGAGGATTTATGAAATGGTTGTTAAACCAACTCTGCTAAGAGATTTTGATATCACTRCTACAATTGTCAGAAAGTAACAATGAAGTGATCTGAATAAAATGCAACTTATCTTGCTGATACAGATCTCTATTCTGCGCCAATAGATCCTTACTGATCACATATATCTTTGCAGCACCTCAAGGATATCTCTGATCCTTCATCAGAATTTGCACATTCCTGCTCTGATATGCTTCTTCATATTTCCACACACTTACACATACTTCTTACTCTTACACTTTTGAATTCACAACTTGATCTTTCATATATACCCTTTAGGTTATCAAGTTGGCCCAATTACAAGTTATAATAAATAAATATTACATTGATCGGCTGCATATACAAGTTCCAATTAATAAATATTACATTAGTCGGCTGCATAAACATTTCACTGATGCTCGGTGAATATTATAGATTCTGTGAAAATCCTTCGATAACCGACTGAACTGGGTAAGTACTGCAAACTCGGTAAAGACTGACTTTCCTTCACATATTCTTTGATGACCGACTGAACTCGGTAAAGACTAACTTCTCGATATAGTATCCTGGAGCGCTCGGTAGACTCTGTAAATTGCTTCTCTTACCGACTGAGCTTGGTAAACTCTGTAAACTGTCTTGCTGAACATTCTGAGCTTGGTAGACTCTGTCTGATGGCTGATATGACATTTGTGTAACATCAAGGACAATACACAATTAAACAATTGTTTCCAACAACAACATGTTATAGATTTAACTGTTGCAACATAGCCTGATGATTTAGAAGAGCCTGCAGCAAAGAGGCAGAAACTAGAATTAGGCTAACCTTCAGCAGAAGGACAGAATAAGAAAAAGGACAAGGTTAAGGCCTTGATACTAGGTACCAAGTTATATGATCATAACCTGAGGAAAGAAATAAGACAGGGCAAGAAACAAATGCCTGATCCAGAAGACAAAGTTGATCTTCCACTAAGGACATGTGTGGATGAAAGGATGCTTAACCAGCAGAAGTTCCTGGATGATGATAATTTTGTAAAGACTGAGGAATTTAAAGATTTCCTTAGGTGGCACAAGGCAGAGTAGTTGAAGTCCCAATTACTTGTGGATGGGAAGGAGACAATTACCAATGAAGCTCTTGTGGCCCTGCAAACTTATGATCCTGAAATTGAGGACATTTCTCCTGAGGATGCCAGGAAAATGGTCTTGGGAAGTGGTATTTTATTAGCTGAAGTCTGGGATTTGGCATCTGCATTTGTCATAGATCAAATCAGGAAGCAGCCTGACCTTAAAATGGTCAGTGAAGTCCAAATCGCAGAGATGATCAAGGGATTTGGGTATGACCCAAAGTCACAAGCCTTTGCAATGTGGAACATGAGCCCTAAAGAGCAAAAGCCCCAATTGGTAAACATTCAAGAGAATATGGTGGGGAACCAAATGGTGTGGTTAGTACAGAACATAGGGGACTTAGAGATCTCTCAAATAATGACACACTGGGCTCAGTTAAATGAGGACAAGACAAAGCAATTTTCTGAAAGGTTTGCTTCTCTGTTAGAAGAAATAAGCGCACTATCTAAAGATAGAGATATGTGCCACATACAGTTATACCAAAGAGATCAAATGATAAAGGTATTAACTGATGAATTGGAGGCAAAACCAGAGGTAGTGTATGTACCAGCACAACCACCA
>MU223111.1:764535-776629 GCA_018584345.1 Thuja plicata | reverse complement strand
TTATCTATTGGGCAACAGAGTCAAATGAATACACATCTCCAGAAAACCCTCCAACTCCAAACATACAAAAACCAAGTGAAGTGCCTTACAAATCACTCTTCTCAATCCAATATTCGGACATCAAATTTGTATGCAAATTTTGAACTCTCAGATTTTACCTCTATGAATTAATCTCTCCTTGAAAGAAACTCAAAGATAAACTCATAATTACCTTATAATTGGTGCATTAAAATGCCTTACAGATTAACACACAATAATTGAAACCAGACATACAAAGACATCAACAAATATTTAAACAGGGATTCCATTGTTCTATTATTGAAGAATCATCTAATTCTGCATATTTACAAGACAAAGAACACAAAGAGATAAGACTCCATAGCCTAGAAGCTGCCCAGCAGTATAAATTTCAACATCCCCTATTACAGTCCAGAAAAAAGAAGATATAGGAGAAATTGAAAAACCATCTCCTTCACCGACACCTGTCTGTTCCCAGAAAAATATCTACAACTACTCAAACTGAAATTGAGAGAATCTGATTTGATTTGGACCCAAATGGTCTGCAAAATCAGAATCCTCATTCTGAAACCTTTTCGGCGATATATGATAGTCCATAGTTTGGACGAGATTTGCCCTCTAAATCTTCCATAACAAACTCCATCTCCCGTGCATATTCAGTTTTAAACTTTGGAATATTTTGAAATATTTGTCACTATGCAATAGTTTGACTATTGAATAACATTTCAATTTAATGTTTTAATCTCACGGATTCAATAGCCTTTTAAATATCATGTTAAAACCCTTTTTCAAAAGTGACACGTGGCAGCCTCTAATTGGCCTATAGATCCACTGGGTGCCATGTGTCTAAAGTGACAAGTGGGCCAATGGCTTATTTGCTTAATGGTTAGATGGTGAGCATCTTCCCATTAAGCCAATAAGCAAAACCTTAGATCCTTTTGAAGTTGCACACTAGTTAACCCACTGCCTTTTGTGATGGATTTAATTGATTATTTTAATTAATTAATTTTTCCTCATAATGCACCAACATGTGACACTTGTCGCAAGGGCTTATTTGCTTATAGGTTAGATGGTGTGCATCTTCCCATTAAGCCAATAAGCAAACCGTTGAATCTTGTGGAAGATACACACTTTTTAACTCTTTGCCATTTGTGATGAATTTAATTGATTATTTCAATTAATTCATTTTTCCTCACAATGCACCAGCATGTGACACTTGTCGCAAGGGCTTATTTGCTTAAAGGTTAGATGGTGTGCATCTTTCCATTAAGAAAATAAGCAAACCCTTGGATTTTGTTGAAGTTGCACACTTTTTAACTCTTTGTTGAAAGAATTTCAAAAATAAAAATATTATGAAATCTGCACATCTCACCAGAATGCGCCAAGTGTCACCCTCTAATTGGTCCGCAGGTCCACTTGGTGCCACATGTCAATTTTTGATTGGTGCTTTTGAACTGCACTGCAATTGCACCACTTGGCATCTACTGGGTGTCACATGGCGTCCTCTGATTCGCTGACCGCCAACTAGGCGCCACTTGTCATCTGTGCATTTTTGTCCAAAATTAGGATGGGGCCCACCGCGCACACTAAGTCTCTAGCCCAAGAGGCCCACCAAATGGTCTCTTGGTTCTTTTACTTATTTCATATATGATGCCCTTTAGTATATAAATACTAAAAATTTCTTTCACCCACTAAATGTGGGATAAATGCCTCTTCAATTCTCAAACTTTCTGAGACTTCCTCCAAGTGCTACTCACTCATGGCATCATTTTATTGATGTTTAGGACTTTTATAATGCTCCATGGAGCTGGGCTCCCCTTCCTATGGATGCACATTTGCAATTTAAAGTTTTCAAACAAACAAATTCATCCTCCAAAAATGCTGGTTTTTTAAACTTGATTATTTTTTTCCAATATTCAGAGAACCGTCACTTTTAATTTTCAAACTGGGTTTCTCTGAAATTTTTTCTTTAGAGTGCATACATATTCATCTCAAACATATTAAAAATTCTGCTCAACTCAGTTTGTATTTTTTGAGATACAACTAGAAACGTGACTGGCTATGCACTTATTTGAAAAACATTTGGGCAACTTGTCTGAAATGGTTTTTATGTTCTCTTCCACAAACTCATGCACTAGCTATCCGTCATTTGTATTTCAAAACATTTTACAAAATGTTGCATGCACAATGGATTCACTCAACAAGAACAAACCAAGGTGCATCAAAGATTTTAGCTTATCATTCACTTTTTCCACATCTCTACAAGACTACACAATGATACCAACTGGCCTCTGGAACTAGCTTCGAAAATTGACAAAATCAGGTAACCGATATTTGGCGATGGGCACACACATCCTATGATTGGCATTCTTCCATACTGCAAAGTGGTAACTGATGAAACCATACAGGTGAAAATATTTTAATCGCCCAAGTCGCCTCTTTACAACAATTCTACAAATTACCCTATCAGATAGCAATGAACTGCATTTGGTTTTGACTTTGAAAACAAGTCAATTGACCTCCTGAGAATTCAAGCCTCTGGATATTGGAAGTGTGCTATATGGAGAATACGGATCTAGAAGGGTGCCTCTTGAAAATCATCCAGGCACATTTGGAAACCCCTCAAAAGTAGCCACTTGGAAATGTAGAAAATAGGAAACATGAAGAATAACAATTTCTGCAAATGAAAAGCATCTTGCAAAGTGTGTAAACAAAACCCTCAGGATCTGAGACCTGACAAACTTGAATTAAATTTTGTCTATAATTAAAGGCAACCATTTTCCTAATCTGACCAATCACAGTACTCAAGATATAACCTCGCAAACAGGGCCTCTGACCAAACAGTGCAATTAATCTGCATCAAATTGTTAGAAACTGCAAACGGAATCAGATTGGCAAACTGGACAAATGGATTCGTCATAACTTGGAAATCATCAGGATAGCTCATTTCCATGACTATAATATAGGGGAGCTTTCAATTATCCATTCCATTCAACCGGGTGTGAAATTGTAAGACCTCAAAGTAGGTCATTCAAAAATCTGCATTTGACAGTTTGGCACACTGATAGAAACTGCAAATGGAATGGGCTTAGAAAACTGAACAAATGGACTTGTCGTGACCTGATGACGGAGAATCAAAAATTATTTGACCTTTATAATGGAGTACAAAAGGAATTTTTTCAATTAGGTCATAAGGTCAAAAGTTACAGTCAGTCAAACAGGGCTACTCAGAATTTTGATCAATTGCACAATGCATGACAACAATAAACTACCAACTTTGAGGGATTTGAAACCTACTCAAAACATATCAAAATGACATGGGATTCAAAACATAAGTTCTCTGATACACATACTCAACATCCCCAAAGTGGCGGGTCATGAAACATTTTTGGGTGCAAGATATTCAAAGGCAAACTAGGCCATTTACAATAGATTGACACTTAGGCATAAATAAATGCAGATTTTGACAAGTGCCTAAAACAAGACATCACGAAATAACTTGAAACTTGAAACTAACGAACTGAGATGTCTTCAAATGTCAAAACATGCATGGTAGACCTCAAAATTTCATCAGGACAAATAGGCTCAAAAAGCACTTTAGGGGGTCAAAATGCAAAATTTTAACATGGTACTTCAAAAACCCTTACTGCTTTTTTCAGTCCCAATAGTGGCTCTGACTGTGGACGCGTGCCCCATGCGGGCATGCAGAGAAATTTTAGAATCTCATGGTACAATAGACCACAAAAAAAGAAATCAGACTTTATCTCCACTTTCTCTCTCTTCTCCTTTGAAACTTTTCTCCAAAAACAGGGAACCCCTTATTGAAAGGAAACACACCACACGACTAAAGGGAAAGCGACTATACAACATTTACATCATTTACAAAAAGCCTCAAGCATCTCCACAACTGAAATCAACACTTGCCTCTGTCATAAACCTGATTTTCATTTGCATTTTCTTGAGGTAAGCTGAAAGTGTCATTCATATCAGTTTCACCAATTTCATGTACATCTTCAATCTCCTTATTTGGAAAAACAAAATAACTCTCTTCATTTTCATAGTGCATATAAAAACTAGACACACTTTCTTCATCTTGTTCACTATGAAAACATACATTAGCATGCTCATGAATATTAATACCAAACTGAAATTCATCCTCATAAATTGATTTATGCATGCTATCAATCGGAAACACAAAGTGTTCAAACTCTGCTTCACCTAATGAGTCATATGTGTCTTGAATTTGTAACTCACCTTGTGTTTCCAACCTGCAATCAAATGAGTAATCAGACTTGTACTCACACATGTCATCAACATCAGCCTCAGAAATTACTCCACAATTTTCCAGTGTATCTTCACAATCACACACTGAATTAGCAACAACATGAAAGTAATCATCATAAAACTTGTTATCACATGTCGGCTGATTTTCAAAAATTACTTGATCACATATTTCATCACCAAACATAAAATTTGCATCATAATCATTGTCACAACTAGAAGAGAAGTAATCTGATTTCTTACTGCAGTATAACACTGTATCATCATCAAAATCACAACTGACCAAATTTGAAACTTCATCATGCTCTTCAAAAAGCGGATTGATAATTCCATGCAAAGATTCTTTGTACACATTTTGACAAACGATGGGCTGATCCCTATCAACGTCCTCATCATATAGCGGGTTAACAAACACCTTGAAACTACTTTCAACATCATGTGTACTTTCAGCATATGAGGAAGAAAAACCACTTACAACTTCATGGCATTCCTTTGCACAACTAGGTAACTCATCATTATGTTTAATCTATTCTTCAACTACTTCTTTATCCTCATATTGCAATGATGAACTTCCTTCAAAACTATCAACTACAAGCTGATTTATACCATATAGGGATGAAACATCATTTTCAGATTTGGAAGAAAGAACTCTACCTTCATATTCATGAGAAAACTCACTCCCATCATTGCTCTCTCCTTCCCATGTTGCATCAGACTCATAGGCAGATGGACAAACACTTTCATTGTCCTCACCTTCACTTGGATAACAAGTTTCAGCCTCATCATCATCACTAGACTGTGGTACATACTGATCACTTTCTTTTTCATTTGATGCCCCTTCATTCCATGATGGATCAATACTCGTGTTCTCGTCACTTGAAACAAAGCTTTCAGCTTCTTCATTCCTATAAGACTGAGATGCATGTTCTTCAAAATCATCATTAGTAACATTGTCATCATAATACAATTCATCAATAGGAGAAGCAACAACTGAAATCACTTCTTGCATTTGGGAAACATCAAGTGAATCAACTTTATCATCTACTGTTGTAATATTACAAACAGATGTGTTCTTTTCACCAAAAATAGAATCAACTCTTTGTGACAAAGAAACTTCAACAACACATGTTCTTAAGTCTGAAATTTCAACAACATTATTTGTAATAGCAGGGCATACTATATGTTGATATGAAATTGAAACTTTAACATGACATTCACTTCCACTTTCAAATGCATCTTGCCGGAAAACACCTCTAGAGAAATGGTTCTTTGTCAGTCCGTACTTCATGTTATTTTCAATCTCTATAGCTACCGTGAATGCTTGATGCAAAGTCTTACATTCTTTATCCCACGAAAAATAGCTCATATGCTTATCAAATGCATCAAAGTAGATAACTACACACACTTGATCATTGGGTCTACAATTTTTAGGGATATTATTATAAACCTTTCCGAATCTGATGTTAAAATTAGGAACTAGTTCTTCATTCTCAATCTTAATTTGTAATAACTTAGTAAATGCATCATGTGCACTTACTCTTTCACCGAATTGCAACATGAAGGCTGAATGCAACTCACTCCAAGAGGATATCAAACATGTTGGTAAAAAAGAAAACCACTCACGAGCATCATCCCTTAAAGTCTGAACAAACAATTTCATATGAACATCTTCATGTGCAATCTCAAAATCATCCATCAAATCAACAAACAACTGAATATGTTGACTTGTTGAATAATGTTGTTTCCCACAAAATATTGGCAATTTGTCTCTAATGCCATTAGGAATAACGTTGGGAAAACTATGTATACCATCAAAACAAAATGGCATGTACTTTCTAGTAGAGATAGATCTATTGATACTACTGATGGGCTGCCTACTAGGTGAACTAAAATCTTCCATTCTTCACAGATTTAAGAATTCATTCTCTAGAATGAAAATCAGATTTCTATCTTGCAGCAAATCTATAATCTCTCCACTAACTTTTACAATAGCATACTTCAATATTTCACATCAAACATGCTGAAACATTTTCTTACTGAAGTATGCAACCAAACTCAAAAGTTCTCCTACTTTGTGCTAAAACCACTTAATGGAGAACAACCATTTGTATAACTTTCTTTCATGAAAAGATGAAGATTACCTAGACCAGAATTGCAGCAGCTGCTCTTTTTTCTTTCTTGACTTCAAACACTGTAGATTTACAACCTTTTGTGTAGCTTTTTCAGGTTCCTTCTTCGTAGAGTCGCCATCTCCTTGCAGAGGAGAAATTTCAAACAACAAAGGCTATTTGCAAAATTCTTTTCAATTCTAGGTTCATTCTAACCAGCAAAGTCACATAATTTTTTTCTTCCTTTTGTTGAAAATAGAAACACACTGTCCAGGATACCTTTCTTAAAGATCTGAAACAAATTTCAAATTCTTTTTCTTGACACTTTCTTGATCAGATTTGGATATTGATTCAGCCAAGCAAGGAAAGAAATGTCTTAAACTTGTTGATCTTAAACATCAAATCACAACTAATAATCACAAATTACACTGGTACAAAACAACCAGGATTCTCCAAATTCAAATAGAGTCGCCACCTATAACAAGTATGGGATTAGGATTTACAATCTGGTCCAGAAATGAAGCAACAAATGATTAGCTCCTTTGAGCTTTTAAACTTCACTTCTCCGATAGATTACAATTACTGGGGTATTTTGATTTGTAACTTTTAAAACCAGAGTTCCTGAATAAAACTTTTAAGTCCCCAACAGAGTCGCCATTTTGTTAGTGCGACTCAGATGGGCAAACTCAACTAAAATTTGATTCAATCAATAAAACACCAGAGATTCTGATTTCTTCAACAAGATTTTTGCATCTTAATCCCTAGTAGAGTCACCATTTTGTTGGCGTACTTGGATGGGTAAACTGAATCTCTAGTATTTATAACTTGTCTGATTTTAACCAGATTCTAGGATGCTCCTTAGATACAACTTAATTATACCCATTCCCCAGCAGAGTCGCCATTTTGTTGGCATACTCGGATGGGAAAACCCACTTGAAATCTGATTTATCTTAAACACACCAGAGATATACTGATTTATTTAACAAGATTTTTTCACCTTATCCCCAGTAGAGTCGCCATTTTGTTAGCACTTTTTCTTGTATCCTTCAATTCTAAAAGAGAATATGCAAACTAGACTTGGGGATCTTAGTCCAACTCACATGAATCTGCTTCTTGAGAAAAATTGAGGGGCAAGGAAAGGCTAATTGATGAGGATTTGATCCTTCTTCTTCTTTGAGCTCCACACACTCAGGCGGGTGCACCTAAAACATACTAAATCTGCATACATAAATACTTTCTCACTCAAACCTTTTATGTAGACATGAAAATCAGTGGATAGTTCTCAGACTTATAATATATGGGAGTTCAACTCAACCAATCTTATGCAGGATCCCACCTACATGATCTATTAAGAACTAGGAAAATCGCCAATGTGACAACAAGGATATTCACCCTTCTTCTCTTCGAACCTGGAGGCTCAGGCAGGCTAACCTATCAGATTCACTTCTATAAGGAATCACCAAACATAATTGCACTATTCAATGCAACTTGTATATATTTCTGCTCTTGAACAAAAAAGGGAAAATGGTTTGATTTTAAAGATTTGATGATGAAAACTATAGGACAATAAAGGACCAGTGCCTTATCTATTGGGCAACAGAGTCAAATGAATACACATCTCCAGAAAACCCTTCAACTCCAAACATACAAAAACCAAGTGAAGTGCCTTACAAATCACTCTTCTCAATCCAATATTCGGACATCAAATTTGTATGCAAATTTTGAACTCTCAGATTTTACCTCTAAGAATTAATGTCTCCTTGAAAGAAACTCAGAGATAAACTCACAATTACCTTATAATTGGTGCATTAAAATGCCTTACAGATTAACACACAAGAATTGAAACCAGACATACAAAGACATCAACAAATATTTGAATAGGGATTCCATTGTTCTTTTATTGAAGAATCATCTAATTCTGCATATTTACAAGACAAACAACACAAAGAGATAAGACTCCATAGCCTGGAAGCTGCCCAGCAGCATAAATTTCAACATCCCCTATTACAGTCCAGAGAAAAGAAAGATATAGGAGAAATTGAAAAACCATCTCCTTCACCGACACTTGTCTATTCCTAGAAAAATATCTGCAACTACTCCAATTGAAATTGTGAGAATCTGATTTGATCTGGACCCAAATGGTTTGCAAAATCAGAATCCTCATTCCGAGACCTTTCTGGCGATATATGATAGTCCATAGTTTGGACGAGATTTTCCCTCTGACTCTTCCATAACAAACTCCATCTCCCATGCATATTCAGTTTTAAACTTTGGAATATTTTCAAATATTAGTCATTATGCAATAGTTTGACTATTGAATAATATTACAATTTAATTTTTTAATCTCACGGATTCAATAGCCTTTTAAATATCATGTTAAAACCCTTTTTCAAAAGTGACACGTGGCAGCCTCTGATTGGCCTGTAGATCCACTAGGTGCCATGTGTCTGAAGTGACAAGTGGGCCAATGGCTTATTTGCTTAATGGTTAGATGGTGAGCATATTCCCATTAAGCCAATAAGCAAAACCTTAGATCCTTTTGAAGTTACACACTAGTTAACCCACTGCCTTTTGTGATGGATTTAATTGATTATTTCAATTAACTCATTTTTCCTCACAATACACCAGCATGTGACACTTGTCGCAAGGGCTTATTTGCTTATAGGTTAGATGGTGTGCATCTTCCCATTAAGCCAATAAGCAAACCGTTGGATCTTGTGGAAGATGCACACTTTTTAACTCTTTGCCATTTGTGATGAATTTAATTGATTATTTCAATTAATTCATTTTTCCTCACAATGCACCAGCATGTGACACTTGTCGCAAGGGCTTATTTTCTTATAGGTTAGATGGTGTGCATCTTTCCATTAAGCAAATAAGAAAACCCTTGGATTTTGTTGAAGTTGCACACTTTTTAACTCTTTGTTGAAAGAATTTTAAAAATAAAAAATATTATGAAATCTCCACATCTCACCAGAATGCACCAAGTGTCACCCTCTGATTGGTCCGCAGGTCCACTTGGTGCCACATGTCAATTTTTGATTGGTGTTTTTGAACTGCACTGCAATTGTGCCACGTGGCATCCTCTGATTCACTGACCGCCAACTAGGCGCCACTTGTCATCTGTGCATTTTAGTCCAAAATTAGGATGCGGCCCACCACGCACAGTAAGTCTCCAGCCCAAGAGGCCCACCAAATGGCCTCTTGATTCTTTTACTTATTTCATATATGATGCCCTTTAGTATATAAATGCTAAAAATTGCTTTCACCCACTGAATGTGGGATAAATGCCTCTTCATTTCTCAAACTTTCTGAGACTTCCTCCAAGTGCTACTCACTCATGGCATCATTTTATTGCTGTTTAAGACTTTTATATTGCTCCATGGAGTTGGTCTCCCCTTCCTATGGATGCACATTTGCAATTTAAATTTTTCAAACAAACAAATTCATCCTCCAAAAATGCTGGTTTTTTAAACTTTATTATTTTTTTCCAATATTCAGAGAACCGTAATTTTTGATTTTCAAACTGGGTTTCTCTAAAAAAAAATTTGTAGCATGCATACATATTCATCTCAAACATAATTAAAATTCATCCCAACCCAGTTTGTTTTTTTGGAGATACGACTAAAAACGTGACTGGCTATGCACTTATTTGAAAAACATTTGGGCAACTTGTCTGAAATGGTTTTTATGTTCTCTTCCACAAACTCATGCACTAGCTATCCGTCATTTGTATTTCAAAACATTTTACAAAATGTTGCATGCACAATGGAGTCACTCAACAAGAACAAACCAAGGTGCATCGAAGATTTAAGCTTATCATTCACTTTTTCCACATCTCTGCAAGACTGCCCAATGATACCAACTGGCCTCTGGAACTGGCTTCAAAAATTGACAAAATCAGGTAACCGAGATTTGGCGATGGGCACACACATCCTATGATTGACATTCTTCCATAATGCAAAGCGAAAACTGATGAAACCATACAGGTGAAAATATTTTAATCGCCCAAGTCGCCTCTTTACAACAATTCTACAAATTACCCTATCAGATAGCAATGAACTGCATTTGGTTTTGACTTTGAAAACAAGTCAAACGACCTCCTGAGAATTCGAGCCTCTGGATATTGGAAGTGTGATATATGGAGAATATGGATCTAGAAGGGTGCCTCTAGAAAATCATCTAGGCACATTTGGCAACCCCTCAAAAGTAGCCACATGGAAATGCAGAAAACAGGAAACATGAAGAATAACAATTTCTGCAAATGAAAAGCATCTTGCAAAGTGTGTAAACAAAACCCTCAATATCTGAGACCTGACAAACTTGAAGTAAATTTTGTCTATAATTCAAGACAACCATTTTCCTGATCTGAACAATCACACTACTCAAGATATAACCTCGCAAACAGGGCCTCTGACCAAACAGTGCAATTGATCTGCATCAAATTGTTAGAAACTGCAAACGGAATCAGATTGGCAAACTGGACAAATGGTCTCGTCATAACTTGGAAATCATTAGGATAGCTTATTTCCATGCCTTGAATACAGGGGAGCATTCAATTATCCATTCCATTCAACCGGGTGTGAAATTGTAAGACCTAAAAGTAGGTCATTCAGAAATCTGCATTTGACAGTTTGGCACACTGATAGAAACTGCAAATGGAATGGGCTTAGCAAACTGAACAAATGGACTTTTCGTGACCTGATGATGGAGAATCAAAATGTATTTGACCTCTATAATATATTAAAAAAGGAATTTTTCAATTAGGTCATAAGGTCAAAATTTATAGTCAGTCAAACAGGGCTACTCAGAATTCTGATCAATTGCACAATGCATGACAACAGTAAACTACCAACTTTGAGGGATTTGAAACCTAGTCAAAACATATCAAAATGACATGGGATTCAAAACATAAGTTCTTTGATACACATACTCAACATCCCCAAATTGGCGGGTCATGAAACATTTTTGGGTGCAAGATATTCAAAGGCAAACTAGGCCAGTTACAACAGATTGACACTTGGGCATAAATAAATGCAGATTTTGACAAGTGCCTAAAACAAGACATCATGAAATAACTTGAAACTTGAAACTAACGAACTGAGATGTCTTCAAATGTCAAAACAAAGGTGATTAGCACTTGACATGCATGGTAGACCTCAGAATTTCATCAGGGCAAATAGGCTCAAAAAGCAATTTAGGGGGTCAAAATGCAAAATTTTAACATGGTACTTCAAAAACCCTTACTGCTTTTTTCAGTCCCAACAGACATATTGCAAGGAATTGTAAAGAGGTAAGACCCTTCAATGGTTACTGTTATTCATGCAATAAATTTGGTCATAGAGCTATGAATTGTAAAACAAGTCAGAAGAACAAGAATCAAAATAATCAAAGAAATCAGAATCAGCAAAGACAAAGAAGTTATCCTCAGCAAAATGCTAGAAGCCCTCAGAACATTACATGTCAGATATGTAATCACAATGATCATTCAGCTAGACAGTGCAGATTGGTAACTCACACCAATACACCAAATAATATTAGACCTCCTATCATTTGTCACTCATGTGGAAAAGCTGGACACATCTCTAAATTTTGCAGATCTAGAGCGCAGAAATAGGAAAGCCCTAAAATGTTAGAAGATTCATTATGGGATAAGGAAGGAGAAATCAAATTTGTGAAAGCTACAG
>MU223111.1:736920-753671 GCA_018584345.1 Thuja plicata | reverse complement strand
GGGCCTCCATTTCACACCTTTGCACTCCATGACTAGAGAGCTATGGATCGATATTTGAGGCCTCATTCTTGAGCAACCTTGGATGGAATGATTCATAGAAGTGTGTCAACATTTATGCACACAATTAGAATATGTTAGACAATTGTAGTAGTACTATTATAAAATCATAGTAGAATGCTAGAAAATGTTACAAAACATTAAAAAATCGTAGAACAAATGTTAGAAAATTGTAACTTAGTATACATTAGAAAATATTAGAAAATTGTAACTTAGTATACATTAGAAAATATTAGAAAATTTTAACTTAATATATATCATTAGAAAATTGTAACTTAGTATACATTTGAAAATATTAGAAAATATTAACTTAATATATCATTAGAAAATATTAGAAAATTATAACTTAGTATACATTAGAAAATATTTGAAAATTGTAACTTAATATATCATTAGAAAATATTAGAAAATTGTAACTTAGTATACATTAGAATAAATTCAAAAATTGTAACTTAGTATACAATAGAAAATATTAGAAAATTGTAACTTAGTATACATTAGAAAATATTAGAAAACTGTAATAGAATGTAAGAAAATGTTATCGAATTGTAACTTAGTATGTTAAAAAATGTGAGAAAATGATAGAAAACCGTAGTAGAATGTTAGGAAATGTTAGAAAATATTTACAAAACATTAGAAACCGTAGTAGAAAATGTTAGAAAACATTAGGAATCTCTCTCTCTCTCTCTCTCTCTCTCTCTCTCTCTCTCTCTCTCTCTCTCTCTCTCTCATGTACATATGTTTTAGAGTTGTACATGTATATATATATATGTTCAAGTAGAGTTAGATGTTAAAATATTACCCTAGGAGGACCGAGCCTTATTACATCCTAGTACCCTTTAAGACACTTAGAGGACCCATGTAGTATACCTTAGGACCCATATTGTGACATAAAACTCTTTAAGAATACCTAGGACTCTTAAGACCTAATAGGACCTATTATTTTGTTGGATTAGTACATCCAAGGACCCTTTAGGACTATTAATACACCCTAGATTCCTTTAGGACCCCTATTGTGACATAAAACTCTTTAATAACCCTCAAGATCCTTAAGACCTAGAATAGGACCACTTAAGACCCAATAAGACTAGACTTAAGACCTAATAGGAATAATATGACCTATTAAAACCAATTAGTACATCCTAGGACCCTTAATACCTAATAATACCACTTACTTGACCTAATAGGACCTATTAATACCAATTAGTACATCCAAGGACCCTTTAGGACTATTAGTACACCCTAGGTTCCTTTAGGACCCCTATTGTGACATAAAACTCTTTAAGAACCTTTGAGATCCTTAAAACATATAATCTAGGACCACTTAAGACCTAATAGGACCCCTTAAGACCTAATAAGGCTGGAATTGAGACCTAATAGGAATAATATGACCTATTAAAACCAATTAGTACATCCTAGGACCCTTTAGGACTATTAGTACACCCTAGGTTCCTTTAGTACCCCTATTGTGACATAAAACTTTTTAAGAACCCTTAAGACCTAGAATCTAGGACCACTTAAGACCTAATAGGACTAATATGACCTATTAAAACCAATTAGTATATCCTAGGACCCTTTAGGACTATTAGTACACCCTAGGTTCCTTTAGGACCCCTATTGTGACATTAAACTCTTTAAGAACCCTTAAGATCCTTAAGGCATATAATAGAACCCCTTAAGACCTAATAGAACCCCTTAAGACCTAATAAGACTAGACTTAAGACCTAATACGACTAATATCACCTATTAAATCTAATTAGTACATCCTAGGACCCTTAAGACCAAATAAGACCACTTAAGACCTAATATGACCCCTTAAGGCCTAATAAGACTAGAGTTAAGACCTAATAAGACTAATTTTAAATATATTCAGATATTTCTTTCCATTTTACACGCAGTTATAATATGTAATCAAGTACTTAATTGTTAACACTTATCTTTCACATGTTACATCTAGATGGCCACTTAAGATGTACCAGCACATCATGTACCAGCTCAGAATGCACCTCGCACTCCTGATCTGGCAACTATTTTTTAGACTAACCAGGTAGAGATGGAGCAACTTAGAGAGTCCATATATACATCAGAGCCAGGTGGAATATATAGATATATTTATATCACTGTATTGAGGATTTTGGAGGATATGACTGCTAGATTGAGATCCCACTCTTCCTTCACACCACAGGTTGTTGATAGTATTTTTCAAGAGTTGAGAGTCGGGGTATCGTGAGATGTTTCCTTTGAGACAGTCTAGAACCATGTTCCCAAGGAAATCATCAAATGGTAGGTTTTTCCATTTTATGAGGGGAAGCCCAAGGTGAGGGAATATCAGGTTACACGGTGCGAGATTCCACAAATTGCATGCATGATATACCCTTATTTTCTTGCAACACATGGTCGTTATCCTAATAACGACCAGATCCCATTATATTTTTCATAGCAATTGTACACTGAGTTCTGTTTGGGACTCAGGGTCAACTATTTAGACCTTCCTAGATATTACGGTCAGGGGCGTGGTAGAGTTACAGACCGTGATCAGTATCATATGGTTGATTGAGTTGTACATACTTGTAGAGAGCTAGTTGGGAAGAGGACTTCGGCAGTGGCACCAATGATGGTTGCTACTATAGATAGAGTGGTCATTGCTTCCCAGAGGGAGGTATTGGATAGGATAGGATAGATTGCTTCTGCAACCACCTCCATCACATCGGATATAGTATGCAGATATATTTTGACTAGACCGAGTCATGCTAGATCATTTACTGAGGCTTCACCTAGTACTATTGCATGGATCAGTGATGAGGTATATAGAGCTCCAGGTCTGCCTCCACCTACAGAGATACGAGCGCTATCTAGCCATCATAGTCATTTGGATGTGGCACTTTACTTTTTGGAGGATCTCCTATAGTCATACTCTTATATTGCTAAAATGTAGAGGATCCCAGTACATTTAGTCAGAGATGTCATCAGAGTTCCACGGGGTCCTGTAGTTCTACCGACACAGGACACACCATCTAATTAGGCATAGCATAGTTCACAACACTCTGTAGAGCACTCTGCACCATCTTGTCAGGCACAACATAGTTCACAGCACTCTACAGAGAGCCCTACACCCACAGATTAGTCTGCAGCTGCAGAGCCAAGTATACGGGTTGGAGATGTACACATCAGAGCATAGATCCTAGACACATTTGATGAGTAGTTGCATGGGCTGAGTCAGGTAGACACTGGCAGTGATGTTGGATCATTTATGGATTTTTTGTTTCATACTAGTGGTTTAGGCTCTACAACACTCCCCTCCCAGCTTCACACACCCCTACACTCTTCATTGCTAGAGATGTTCAGGACTTGAGGTAGTGTGGATGATGATGTTTGAGTTGATGATATGATGGTGCAATGCGGTGATGATCCTCTTCATCCTGAGACCCAGGTATATAAAGTTTTATTTTCTCCTTTCTATGAGTTTTAGTGAACAATTAATTTTAGATGTGTGTATTGATGTTTGTTCAATGTATAATATTTTGTAGGCACAGTTATCAGATCACATTACCTCTAGTATGGGCTTGGAGCATCTTCATATGACACCTATTAGTGGTCAGGTAAGTTTTAAATATACATGCAGGTTTAATCATGCATGTGTACACTTGTAACATGTATTTATATATTTCAAGTACTTTACATAATATATACTATGCATATATATATATATAACCAACTATTGTACAAAATTTGCAGGGGTTAGTTACTGCTTCACAGCCAGAGGATGCTCCTGACACTCGGGTAGAGCACATTACCTCTAGTGTGGGCTTGTAGCATCTTCATAGGAGAGATATAGTAGATGTGACACCTACTAGTGGTCAAGTAAGTTTTGAATATATGTAAGTTTAAACATGAATTTATAAGGTTTCAAGTATTTTACATGAATATTAAATTATATACATGCATTTATATTCGCAGGGATCAGTTGTTGCTTCACAACCAGAGGATGGTCGTGGTAGTCGGTCATAGGGTTGCTTTATTTGCATGCACCTTGATGAATCCCTAGTTTAGGACATGTTGCACATATCTTTGATTTGAGACTCATTATATATGTCATTATATTATATGTTTGATATTTTTAGTTTATGATATGAGACATATATTTATACATTATCCAAACCTCTAGACATAGATTATTTATGATTTCAAATTATATAGATTTATAGATCTGGTTTCATTTGATTAGATGGTTTCATTTGATTAGATGATATGATTTGATTATATTATATGGTTTCATTTGATTAGATTTTATGATTTGATTAGATGATTTGATTAGATGGTTTCATTGGATTAGATGGGTTCATTTGATTAGATGATATGATTTGATTACATAGTTTCATTTGATTAGATTAGATGATTTGATTATATGGTTTCATTTGATTAGATGATATGATTTGATTAGATGGTTTCATTTGATTAGATGATACGATTTGACTAAATGATTCTAAGGGGAGGTCTTAAGGGGATGTCTTAGGGGGATCTAGAATTAATATCATAAATAATAACAAGTTAATACATGGAACTAATGGACAATTAGTATTATAACTCATTCTAGAACTAAGACATGTAATAATTAATCTAACTAATTTCATCATGTTTTAGTGTTCAAAATAATGTCTTAAGGGGATCTTTAACTAATTTAAGAATTATATAAAAATCATTGAACAATCAAAGCATTTTATATAAAACTGGATACATGTATACAAGAATATATATAAAAGTATAAAAAAAAATTTATATATTAAAACCATTGAACTATCAAATAGGTCCATCATATATCAACAAATTATAATCCATCATATGTTTAAATATATCAACAAAGTATAGCCAATTTAATCCACAAATATCAAGTAGGTCCTAACACATGAAATGGGTATACATATTATAATTTTTAGACCAAATCAAGTGGTTCAAACCTTTCATGGAGAACATGTAATATTCTCTCATGATCCTCACTATCTAGTCTCCACTTACGACATCCACATTGAGATTTAATTGTATGGAGACAAATGGAGGTGGCAACTACTAGGTGACTATATTGAAACACCTTATTGTCTGGTTGGTAATCAACAAAGTGAATGCCATGTTGAATTACTTTGATTTTCTTGAAATATGTTCCCTCTAAAACAACTGAACCTGTAGGTCACAAATTTTAACAATATAAATTTAAACAAACTAAATTTGAAATTTGTTAAAAGGTTAAAATGTTAAATTTATAAATTAAGTTCAATATATTGATGTAAAGCATACAAACATATGGGGAACAAAATTCCATCACTTTCTTCATGTTAAATTAAATTCATCCTCGTTACAGTACAACGGAATAAATAATAACCAACTCCTACATTTCCACACTCAACAACCACTGCAAAGACATCTCCTGCAAAATAAATTTATATATATACATGTGAGATCTTAAAATTTACTTAGTTTAATCTATAGATATATATATCTATCTAGATACATGCAACTCAATGGACCATATAATGTGAAATATATACTTACCAATTTTGACCAATCCCGAGATATGGTCATAATCAGTAGAAATCAAAGGAACATCATCAAAGTTTTCATCTTCATCTCTATCAAATGTATCACTAACAACTAGTGTCACTATATTCCATGCACCTACATATCCACGGTCTTGATTGATGCATTCCTCATAATTGTCAGCAATGCAGTTACAACAAAAGCATGACTATTCCCTATTGTTCAACGTCCAATTGCAATAATTCATACTCATAACTGAATGCAAAGATCACGTCTTTTCTATCTTCTTGCAACCATGCATAATTTTTCTATCCACATCTAAACAAATGCATATATAATATTACATTCTATAAATATAATTTGAATAAAGAATAAACATAAAAAATTTAAACACTTTAATAATTTAAAAATGTGTGCATACCTTTTATCTACCAAAATTTTCTATGTGGTACCACTTGAGTCATTCCTGATGATGTGTTATTCTCATTTGGTGTGAAATGTGTCTTTCACCATTCAATAACATCATGTGCATTTTTTATATGAACTCCCTTATAATTCATTTGATACTTTCGTAGAGAACATTTGATGCAAGCTCCAACACCATCATGCTCACCTTTTTCATGTCCACTCTCAAAGAAACTCCAAACATCTGGTATTTTTTCATTACGGTGATATCTACATAGTGCAGCACATCCATCTGACCAAACATAATGTTTATCAATTTTTATACCTCTTTCTTTCAAATTTGCAAAAAATGTCTTGAAGTAGTGTTCTACATAATGAATGGCATGCTCTCTATCATCACTTATATAAAAATGATATTCCTTCTTGATGACCCATGTTTCAAATGTGCTCTGAATACCATCCAAATATAATTGTGTGTGTGTCGATAACACACATGTACCATGACCGATAAAAAAACACACATGTAACATAATAGTAATTTTCTCTAAAAATAGTATTCTGATTGAATTTCCTATTGATGAACAAAGGAATAGTTTTCTGCAAAATCAACAACTGATACAATATTTCCAAGTGGGAAATTATCTCTCAGTGTTTGGAATTGTTGTGCTTGCCACTTTGCAAAAAAAGCATGATGAATGTAGGGTTGAATCAATTTTTTAAATTTTTCCATAAATACTCCAACATTTATCTCCTCTTCCACATATTCTAACCTTTGGATTCTTTCCACAATTTTTTTTCATTATTTACATATTTGTAACTCTTGCAATTTACGATCTTTGTTACATCAATGTTTTCATTTTTCAAAGGAAAAAGAGTCAAATCAGCACATGTTTGACATATTCCTTTTATGCAATTTATTTGTCCAGATGCATCATGTCTTTTATCACATAAAATGCATGAGATGAACTCACTTCATCTACTAGGAGGAGAATTTTCCAAACCATAAGTGTCTTCTACAAAATTTTGAAAAACCTGATAGTGGAGATCAAATTCAATATGATAATGACAACAAGAAGTTTTAAATACTTTGTTTGTCCTGATATAATATGGCTTCAATATTTCTAACAATGTTTTCCCAATATTTATATTAGGATTTGAACTACAAAATGACACATACATTTCATATTGTATTGTTCCCAACCAATGTTTCATATGATATTCATATTGATTAGCTAAAATTCTATGTCTGATAATGTCTCTACTATTTGATGAAGGACGTGTATTATCATTCCAAAATAATGTGACCAAATTCTTGATTCCTCCATCAATCCTATTATAATGAGGAGCTCTACACATGATTTCCCAATTGCCTTCCAAGGTGCTATCATCCAAAAACATTCTCCTATTAACATATCGTGATATTGTTTTCCTACTAAAACCAATCCGAGATGAAAGTGAAGATATTTGTCTTTTTTAGAGCATATTGTTACCTACAATGGATTTCAACTTAAATTTTCTTGTAATGGTCTTATCTTTAGTTCAAGATCGCTTCCCTACCTGGGTCAAACCTTTCCTAAGATTTTCAATCATATCAGTTTGCATGTCAACAACTTTTCTCTTCTTTGATGTTGCATCTATACCCAATAATTTTAATGCCCCTTCTAAATTTTCATTTATAAGTACAAGTGAAAGCAATTGGGATTGTTCAAGTGTTTCAAAATTATCAAATTTAGCCTATACTTCTCTTGCTATCATATTCATTGACCTCTTCTTAGCAAGACTTAAGGGTTGAACATTAGCAAGTGATCTCGAATTCTCCACATCCGTTGTAAGTAAATGATCTAAGTTTCTATAATTAATATTTCTCTTTACAGTTTGAGCTAAATTTATAAGTTCATCCATACCAGTAGGAGCATGTGATCCTGAAACTTCTCCAACATCAATTGCTTGAGCTTCCATAGGGAGTGATCCTGACCCTTCTTTAATGTTAAATTCTTTGACTTGACTTGACCCTACTACTTTAGCTTGTCCTTCACCTTCTTTAGTTTTATGATAATATGCCAATGTAGCTTCACAATTTCTTTGTTCAGTACCAGGTGACCTTTTTCTAGTAGATTTACATTGTCTTCCCTTCTTGTTCCCCATTTCTTCTCTTCAAAAAATGTCTTCCAAAAGATCAGCAATAAAAATTATTTTCTTCAAAAAATACTTTGATATAATATTTCTCCTCTCCATAACTATGCCTTTGAAAAAAATAGAAATAGAAATCCTTCTCCAAAAAATGCCTTTGTAAAAATTGATCAATAACAGAAAAAGCGAATTAACTTTACTTTAATACCATTCTAAATTTAAAAAAAAAAACAAATTCAAAATGGTCGACTTAGTTCGCGCGAAGTAGCCAAGGTAAAATTCTGCGGGGTGTTTCTCGCTAGAATTTTCACATAGGGGTCTTCGAGTGAAGACCCTTTGTGCAAAGAATCTCAGACCCCTTCACGCGAAGGGGGTCTTCGCTCGAAGGCCCCTAAAATGAAAATTTGTCCTCAAAAAAAGAAAACTCCTAAAAATGGCCTTTCAAGGCCTTGGACAAGGACCAAATCAGATGCTTTTTTGAAACACATGATTCCAAATGATGCCATTTGGAGAAAGCTGTATAATTAATATAATTTTAATATATATTGAGTTCATTATCACTTTCAAATATTACTTTAACTAAACATAGGTTGTTTGGTCACTCAACAACCCGTCTCTTCAAAACTTCAGGAAAATAGTAAATTACAAAAACAAATATGAAAAATATGTAGGAAAAGAGTATTCGTTTTACCTTTCTATAAAAAAAATGACTTTCAATATATAGAGCCCAGGTTAGAGCGATCCAAGTGACATTATGTCTAAATCACAGTATTGTCACTTTAGAACTTAATAAATATGAAATATTGACCCAAAATGAATGAAACCAATTGCATCCTTTAGATATTGAAGGTACAAATATAATATTGAAATAATTACATCGTTATCATATTTAAAAAAAAATTAAGTTTATCCAAGTGACAGTCACTTCTTAAAAACACAATTTTCCACACAAACCACTTTTCGAAGGAGAAGGAAAAATGAATTTTAATTTTTTTTTAAAATATATTTAGAAACTAAAAATAAAATGCTAAAAGATCCTAGTTTACATCATCTTCAAATTCCTAATAGTTTTGCGGCAATAGGTGTTCGAAAGTGAAGTTTTTTCTCAGAATGTTGATCTCTATGTAAAAGTTGGCCAAAAAGTGGGACACACTATTGTGGGACCACCCTAGTACTTTATTAATCTTAATAGTAGAAGTAAACAACTAAAACGGTAATAACCACACCACACTACACCATAATTTTTACATGGAAACCCCAAATGGAAGAAACCATAGTGAGAATAACACTCACTATATGATAAAATAGTTTACAGATTTTTGGGCAGAGCCCAAGGAACTCACTATCCTTGATACCATGAGTACAAAAAGAGGCTCACTGCCTTACATATGTATTTAAAAAAATTAATATTACTAAATTGAATAGATTACATTCATATAATGTTGAATATAATTTACTATTGTAGGCAAAGTATTGTCTTTATGATAAACTGCTTGATATCTTTATGCACTACTATATTCTCCATTTCTCAAAAGTGATCTCATCTTTTAACATTCTTATGTTTGATCTCTGAAGAAAATATTCCTTTTATACCCACTACAAACTAGAAACATACATCTTTGTCAACCAATGAGAGTAATGTGTAGGTTAAGAGGAGTTGGCTTCAAAAATAAATCTCTAATGCAAGCGAAGGGTCATCGAAGTGTGCATAACACTCCCTTTAAATTAAAATGATTTTAGTATAAACACAAAATAATGCTGAGATCACTGCACGACACTACGATGCCCTAAAATTTATACCTATGAGTTGCACCAATCAAACAAATATAGCGATAATTGTAGAGCACATAAAAACCTTGAAAACCTTAGAGTGTTATCATTATATCCTCACAATATTATATTGCATCATCACAACATCAATTGGCCTTCCAAAAGAGAATGCAAAGAATTTCTGTAAATACATGTAGAAACTTCTATTACACATAAATATGTATCATTAAGTTGTGGAACCAACAAGATATGTGATATAAGGTATGACACCATTGGAATAAGTTTTTCATAGAATCCAAGTTGTGAGATCAACTGCAAAGAGGTTTTAGACCATGAAGCCAAAACCCAAAGATCAAACAAAGTAATTATGATTGAATAAATGCATAGAATGTGCAAAATCATTTATAGAGGCTCAAAGAAATCTCTAACACACCACACCATATAGGAGTTATTCAAGATACTCCAATTGCTTCTGATATCCTTTTATTTTGTACAACTCTAGACAAGCATTCAATTATGATTTCCAGAAAAAACATCATAGCTCTCCAAGACAATTTTGACATGAATGACAACCAAAACTTGCATATGTGCGGAAATATAAGGTGATTATTAATACATGTCTTGATGCACATGTTGTTGTCTAATGTTTTTTAAGACCATTGATGTGGCTACATTGTTGACATCCAAGACCTCAAACAATAGGTTTAATCTTTTAATTAAAATAAAGTTCAGCTCATGCTATCTTTTTTAAAACTTGACTCATCATTTAGGAGCTTGAGAGGTGCAAATTTCAGTTGCACCTAAGATATCCTTTTTTTTGTTGCTTGGAATCACATTTAGGATTGTAATTGTTCATAGATCAATTCTATAATCACATACCACTTTTATGGGTATGGAGCTATCACACAATTTACAATTTGATATAATAAAACTTGCACTCCTACCATTTAGTTTGCTTTATTCTCTATTCCTTCATAGTTGGTAAGGATTAATTTTATTTAGAGATACCTTGAGGA
This sequence comes from Thuja plicata, assembly GCA_018584345.1. Classification (NCBI taxonomy): domain Eukaryota; kingdom Viridiplantae; phylum Streptophyta; class Pinopsida; order Cupressales; family Cupressaceae; genus Thuja; species Thuja plicata. The sequence continues at coordinate 742,764 of MU223111.1, read as the reverse complement.
GTATGTTGAATTTCTAGGGTCAAGTTCTCATAGGAAAACCTCCTAAATTGGTTGACTTTATGACCTTGGCAAGGGTTGCCAAACAATAAGAAAGGACATAAATAGTAAAGGATGGGAATGCTACTACAAATAAGTTCCTTTTAGTTCTCTAATTGAAGTGTTCCTAAGATGAATGCACCTCATGTGCTTTGAAAATTGAGATAATTATTGGATGACACTAAGATGATAAGTGAATGCATATTGAATGTCCTTAAACATCATTCTATAACATTAAACACATATATTATATATAAAAAATCAGCCCATGGGAGAAGGAAATGGGCAGGATTTAGTGTGTTTTGAACTTAAATTGTTTAAGTTTAGGGGTCAATTCTACATGATACAAGATTAATATCACATGAAAAATGTATCTTATAAAAAGAACATTTGTATCAATGCAAGGAATGTATGTCTAGACATGGGGATAAGGGTAGGCATAATAAATGGCTAAAGTATGAGAATATATGCAAACATAAATAAGACAACCAAATGTAGGGAAATATTAGTCATGGTGAGGATAGGAAAAGGATTGGAGAATGAACACACCATCCCACGAGATTACACCATTTTGTCAATATGTAATTGCATTAAGGAATAACTCTCAAAGTGGGTCATAAACTAAATGAGTATTATGATGGGTATCTAAATTTTATCATTATATTTTGCCCACACTTTAAGGTGCATGTGAATCCTAATATAAAAATTTATCTCAAAGTAAATGAACACTCACAAATATACATGAAAGTAGATGCTTTGAGAAAACAAAGATAATTGATCTATGTAGAGTAACAAAATCTACTAGATATCTCTGTGTTCATTACCCTTAGCATGTTTTCTCCATAGGAACATATATATAATAAATGGAGGATTTGCAATACATAGCTTGTCTCATAAATGAAATTGACACAAAATAAAAACTTTCTTAATTGTCTGGGAAATTGATATGTAGGAAGTGAGAAGTATAGTGTAAAAAAATTCTTGTATAAAAAGTGATACAATGTGTTGTCATGTGTCATATCAGGCATTGCCATGTTGTTTGATAAAAGTTCATATGAATATTATGAGTATATAACATCTATCATTAATTGAAAGAAAAACATAGAAATGTTAATAGAAAAATATTTCCACTTTCTAAATTGTACTAAAAAAATAAAAATACTAAGAACACAAAATAATTCATCCTCCAACAAGTAGTACAATAATATAATCTTCTTAGACATAGAAGTGATGAACAATTTCTTTTCTATTTTATATAAAGTAATGTATTAAATTATATAAAATCATAAAATGTGTCCAAAATTTTAGTCAACATATAAAAAGAAATCACAAGTTCAAATTCTAGAAAGATAAGATATTACACTTCATTTATAATATAGTCAAATACCTCCTAAAAATAATACAATATGTACACTTCATTTATAATACAATCAAACACCTTCTACAAATATTACAATAGGTAGACTTCATTTATAATACAATCAAATACTTCCTACGAATAATACATAATAGTCCCACATTACTTTAAGACTTACGTGAAAGTTCTTATAAGGATACAGGGGTGAGCAAAGGTATTTCCAAGAAGTGTGCCTCAAGCTTCCCTACAACAAGATCTGCCATCACCTTCTTTGTTTCCCAGGTTGCATTTCCCACATGCGGAACCAAAACAACATTTTCTAAGATAAATAGTTCATGCGGAACATGAGGTTCACTCTTAAAAAAATCTAGACCAGCACCTTGAATCTAACCTTCCATTAGAGCCTTCACCAATTCCTTCTCATCTACAAGGGCACCCCAGCCTATATTCACAAGTGTGCCTTTCGCTCCCAATGCATCAAGAATAGATCTATTGATTATGTGGTGAGTATCTTTTGTTAAAGAGCATGCCACAACAAGAACATTAGGGTTAGCTGCAAGGTCTATAACATTTCAATGGTACACGAAAGATACATCAAGCTTTTTAGACCTTGAGTAGTAGGTAATGCTGCAGCTAAAAGATTTTTCCCTCTTAGCTATAGCTGATCCAATGCGTCCAAGTCCACCTATTCCAACATGCTTTCCACTTAGCTGCATAAACAATAATAGGAAATAAGTATTATAATTCATCTAAAATTTCCAAGGTGGATGTGATATTTTACTTGATTTCAACACATATATCTCAAGGATTTCGGGCTCTACTTTGAAAGCCTCAGTTTACATTGATCAAATGAGGTGCCAAAACAAATTCAAATCGAAGGAAATCTTTTTAGACTTATAAATATTGTCTAGGGTCTTACGTGTGCAAAATTCATCACATCAAAATAATATTAGAAGCGCAATGAGGGTTTAATATATTGTGTTGGCATTTGAGATGGTCCACATGCTATCACAAATGTTGGATTTAAGTAATAAATAATTCATTGAGGATTTGTGAAGTAAATTTTCTCCCTTTCATACATTGAGAGGTTAAATTTGATGGCCATATTTGCACTCTTTTACCACAAAATAGAACGAGGTAGTTTTGATTATGAAACTGAACAAGAATATTTTTTGCAACGTCAAAAAACTTTTCTTATCCATATTTGATCAAAACAGACCTTAACATATTTACATATGGTATGAACTGATTTATGTTTTACTCAAAATTTTCCCTTAAAAGCATATCCTAAATAGAACCCTGAGCTATCTAATTGATCAATGTTATAACAAATAGTTGTCTGATATGAAATGGAGTTGAGCTATGCAAAATGGTGCGTTGCCTGTACCAAAATGGGCATAAAATCTCAAGCGGGTTTTTTTTCGTTTCAACTAATCTAAGAAAAGAAAATGGGCATAAAATCTCAAGGGGGTCTCACATAATCTAAGAAAATAAAATCACCTAAGAAAGGGAGTAGCTATAAAATCTAAATTAGAATGCATAAAATCCAAATTTAGATCCTACTGTTGTTTGATAACAAGCACCATGTACAAATGAAAAATTTCTCTTGACTGTAAAAAAAAACTCCTCGCTAGAAAAGAAAAAAAAAAAGAATAGACAGAAGCCCTGAGAAATAATATCCTAGAAGAATATGGCCATGTAAGAACCCAGGGAGGGCATATAAATCTGATGGAACTGTGTGTCCTTCAAGCTCATGAGTTTAAACTCCTTCCATTCAGGTACTCGCACCATTCTTATGCCATGACTAGTGAAGTAAGAAGAGTGTTGATAGGACCTACTACTCTCGTGCTCGCTTCTACAACAACACATTCCAATTTCAAAACATGCCCCACATCATCATCCGAAGGCCTATACGCCTTCCACCGCCCAACTTCACACCATCTCTGACCCTTTTTTGAAACAAGTACACCAGGGTTTAACCTACTGCTACCAAATAGATCTTCATCCTCATCATCATCATCATCTCCACTTTCATCATGCACAGCACTACCTGCTCCTCCATGTAATCCATGATGCGCCTAACGCCATGACTCTGAGAAGCACTCTGTTGAGCAATGATAACTCTTAGCAGTAGGTATCTCAGCCTTTACACAACCCAAACATTGTAGTGTGGCCGCTTCAAATGGATGGACACTAAAAACTGCAACCTTTACATCACTACGGTACCATCAAAACCTCAATTAGTAGCTCATGTCAATGGGGCTGGATTCAGGAAAATCGCAGTTGGTGATGGTATCAACAGGACAATGACAGAGAACAAAGGGTAAAATCTCACACCCCACAATCAGAATCTCAAACAGAAACTATAGCTAGACCATGCTCACCATGATTCTCGCCCCCTCAAATCCACAATCTTCACAACATAGTCTTCAAACCCTCGCCAAAATGCAACGCCGCCTAGAAAGAACAATGCATGTCACAAATAAGAGTTCGATGATGGAAAAAAAGGAAAACTCGACCCATTAAATAGCATCACGCAAAAAGTTAAACTCAAGCATGCAAAAAAACAAAGCCACCATGGAAAAACAACCAGTGCCAGATATAACAGCCAACACTCCTCAAACACCAGTTTGGTGGCCAAAACAATTGAACTCCACTGTTAAGTCCAATTTGCTAAAAAATGGAGCTAAAATTGGGTTCGTCAAGCGCCAGTTAAACCATAACTATCTTGGCATCACTTCAAAGTTCAAATAAGGGTAGGGTCTCATTTTAATATAACTTTAAAAAAACAAAAAAGAAATTATAATATTTTCAACTCCTAATAACAATATGGGCGTGTGCATGATAATATAACTGCACCGCTTAATATTAAACAAATGCAGGAACTCCCAGTTATCTATTTGTGCTCACAAACTATATAAAAATAAGTTAACATAGTAGTGTAAAATTAAAACCAGCTGCTCACTTGCATGTCAAGTGATATTGTAGATGCGGTTATTGTTATTCTTTATATAAAATAGGAGGTAAAAATTAAAAATATATATATTATTATAGATTTTCATAAAAAAATGTATTAGTCTAATTTTTATAATCTATTTTAATAAAATTGTAAAAATTTTAAACAAAAAAATAATTAAAATATATTATATTATATAAATTTGGATTTTTTCAAATATACTATTTTATATAGAGAATAATCAAAACTGTATTGTTTAAAAATAAATGTTAAAATTGTTCTTTCAAAGTGAAACAAATTCATGTAGATGTTTCTAATAAATCTAGAATTTTTCATCCATTACCATTATTATTTGAGCCATAGCTCTGCATTTTCTAGAACATATAATAGGTTTAATGATGAGATAAATCTTTTTAAAAATTAGTTGAAACCCAATTTTAATTCTAGCTCCATCTTAATTCTAAAATTAATATTCATTTTATTATAATTTTAACCATAGTTTAAATGTAAAAATCTATTTAATTTTATAATAACAACACTAATTATAATTCTAAATTTAACATTATTTGTGACACTAATCTTAACTCTAATTTTAACTCTAACATTAACATTAATTATTAGCTGGTCTGTGAAAATATTTATGGTGTTCAAATTATACAACTCCTTATTTACTTTTTGGAAAATTGATGTGATTAGTTGGCCTCTTAATTTGAATAATAACTAGCGCTTGCACCAAAAGGAGGTGCAATGTTACACTGATAGGAAATTATACATATAAGTTGATATATTAGGTACTTGGAAAAAGAGTATTTGAGGGTCAATTGTTTTTTATCCTAACTTTTCATAGTGAGACTTGAGATTTCACTAATTTTATGCACTACTAATGAGTGAAGGCATCATTAAACACATGGAAACTTAGCATTTTCAACATATATGTTGTTTGATGTTCACACATTTCTTTTAGTTTTAGGTCTTATGTTAGAATGAAAGGGAAAAAAAACAAATATTGAAAATAATTATCTATAAGACTATTTAGTTCAAACTTCAAATAATATAAGAAATTATACAACTTATTTATATTTAATTTATGCAATAGACATTTATCTTGAAATTGATTACCAGTATAATATTGTATCCATACCGAAATAGACAATTTTACTTCAAATAATAAGGAAACCTTATTATGGTAGGTAGGTGATTAGTTGAAATGGTGATGGTAGTTGAAGCCATGAGGGCAGGAATGCAACCATTGACGTCATGGTACATGAAAAATGGTTGATTTAGATATCCCTTGCTCAAAAGATTGAAACCTAATTATACAAGTAGATATGCAATGATCTTTGATGTTCAATATTTTTTAATGCTTTTTAGTTACTTTGTCAATTCTACATTTTAACATTTAGTAAATCTACATTTTCATACCTATGAGTTTAAAATCAATCAAATTTTATTTATTTTTGCATATCTTTCTATAAACATCTAAAACATTATTAAT
>MU223111.1:704591-725159 GCA_018584345.1 Thuja plicata | reverse complement strand
GTTATTGAACTCTACAATTTGAACTCTATAGAACTATGCATGCTTGGTATATTGTGTATTCTTTTATAATGTATATTTTGATGGTTCATTTATTATATTGCTTAAATATGTATGTTATTATAGATTTGTGTGTTAATGTGTATGTTTTTAGATTATTTTTAATTAGTTACATAACAAATTGAATAGATTAGTTAATTGTATTTTGATGGTTCAATTCATTTATTATATTGCTTAAATATCTATGTTATTATATATTTATGTGTTAATGTGTATGCTTTGATACCTCCCCTTAAGACATCCCCTTTTAGATTATTTTGAATTAGTTACATGACAAATTGAATAGATTAGTTAATTGTAGTTTGATGGTTCAATTCGTTTATTATATTGCTTAAATATGTATGTTCTTATATATTTATGTGTTAATGTGTATGCTTTGATTCCTCCCCTTAAGACATACCCTTTTAGATTATTTTGAATTAGTTACATGACAAATTGAATAGATTAGTTTATTGTATTTTGATGGTTCAATTCATTTATTATATTGCTTAAATATGTATGTTCTTATATATTTATGTGTTAATGTGTATGCTTTGATACTTCCCCTTAGGACATCCCCTTTTAGATTATTTTAAATTAGTTACATGACAAATTGAATAGATTAGTTAATTGTATTTTGATGGTTCAATTCATTTATTATATTTCTTTAATATGTATGTTCTTTATATTTATGTGTTAATGTGTATGCTTTGATACCTCCCCTTAAGACATCCCCTTTTAGATTATTTTAAATTATTTACATGACAAATTGAATAGATTAGTTAATTGAATAGCTTAGTTACTTACATGAAAACAACTGACGAAAATGAACATGTATATATGTAATGTCTAAAATATGAAATAACTCATTCACATGTATATAACATACATACATATATGAAATGATGAAAATGAACATGTATATATGTAATGCCTAAAATATGAAATAACTCATTCCCATATACATAACATACATACATATATAAAATGATGAAAATGAACATGTATATATGTAATGTCTAAAATATGAAATAACATGTAAATGTATAGGTCTAAAATAACACATAGATAAAATGTCTGAAATAACACGTAGATGAAATGAAATGTCTCAACTAGGACCATGTCCTGATCTGTGACCTGATGATGATCCACCTCCTCCTGATCTTTGTGTGCAATAAAAGAAATATACGTGTCATGCATACACACATGTATAATAAACTAAATACTTATGATCATAGAGAAATTAAGTTTGAAAAAACATGTAAATTTACCTATCTGTCATGATGCACAGGATCGCCAGGAGTCTGTAAATCTCCATATCCACACTCGACACTATCCAGAATACTCTGGAGAACATATATATATAATAGAATTTTAATTCAAATTATTTATGTCATTTACATGTGTAAGTTTTATAAATACATCAAAATTTAAATAAATATATACCGTAGTGCAACATGTAATTCTCTCCCGATATCGCTCAACTCTGAATCATGTAAGGACAGATGTGAGGGATTAATCTAGTCATCTGTAAGCAAGCTGGAAAAAATTTGACGAACTAGACGTGATGAAGTGGCTTGGGTAGACTGGTGAGGTGCATCCTCACCAACTACAGTCTGTTGAGGTGCATCCTCACCAACTGCAGTCTGTTGAGGAGATGTAGGTGGTGCAGGAATATCGACCTCCTGTCTCTGTGCACCATGAGAACCTGATCTAGTAGATCTGCTGAGAATGGTGGGGATAAATGCTAGGACACCCTTGAGAGGAACCCCGGCGATAATCTATATACCCTGATATGCACAAAGTAGATCACTGGATAAATATGTGCACGTACGACGGAACTGGTCCATATCTGATATAGCTACAACCTCAAAGGGGGATGGTATATCTACTATATGGTATGGATCATCAGTAGAGGATGCAGCCTGTGTAGGTGGAGGAACGCCAGAATAAGAACACAACATGTATCTCCCTAATTGATTAGATGACATCTCATGAACCTGTGTCACGATACTAGTGATACTAGAAAATACATTTGTCCTGACACTGTGATCAGGTACTGTCTGTCTTGCAACTGCCATTTCCAAACCTTTTGGTATGACAAATGTGGACACAACCTAATGATTACTTATAAATTCATTAGAAAACAAAGAAGTTAAAGAGGCATCCCCAAAACCCATGTAAAGAATATTTTAGTTGAATATAGCTTAGAAATGGAGATTTGGTAACCAATTAAATTTACAGTGAAAGAATTATAGTTTCTTAGATAGAATCTTCAAGTAAAATTCAAAGCAATTTTTTTTCACATTTTCATTTGTGACCACCATGATGAAAGTTTTGATGTACAAATTAAATTCTTGGAATTTTATTATTTTCATGAGAATCAAAATTATATAGATCTTAAAAAATTATTTATAAACATAGTGTTTTGTTATAATTGTGATGTAAAACAAAATAATATCAAGTGAAAGTTGATCTCAATTATGTGCATAATAAAATTGATTAGATTGTTGATGTAAAACAAAATCTCTTTATACAACTAATCATGATGAAGCATATAATGTTTGATTTCTTTTAACATCAATAACTATTTTATACAATAGAATCTATTAAATAATTGTATTTAACAAACTATAAAGAATTATTTTTTCACTTTTTTATTTAATGCACATCATTACAGAAGTTAGATTTTTCTTTTAAGTTTTTGTTAATTTATTTAATTTTGATACAATAAATAATATCATCATTCAAGCACGCACATATGTATAATAGAATTGATTAGACCATCAATATTGAAATTAATTAGTCATAAAATAATTTTAAAAAAATATCTATCCATTATAGAAAACTTTCACATAGTAAACTTTCCCTTTTATTTTTGATACCGCTAACAACAAAATTGAATTCTAGAAATCCAAATTGACAATGTAGTATAACAAGAAATACCAAATATACTTTATTGGTGTTCTTTTTATTAGAATTAGATAAAGAATTTGTAAATGTGAAATATTTGTTGAAGATGGAAGATGCAATCTTCCATTTAGCAACCACAGAGGTAAAGAGGATGAAAATGAGTAACACATGAATTTGCATGATCAACAATCAAAATGTTAGTATTTTTGTTAAACTTCTTCACCAACAATTAAGAAAACTATCCACAACTACCCCTCCAAGTAGGTTCAATCACATGTATTTCATTTTCATGAATCACCATGCATTATATTATCTCAAGAACACAAAGTATTTTTTATTAACTAATAATGAATGAATTACAATTGTCTCATTACCAATTAATTATATTTCTTCTAAGTCATCCACTTCCCTTATAAAATTATATGTGTATGTGTGTATCTTTATCTATATATATAATAATATAAGTTTCAAGTGATTTTTTTTAAAAGGTAAGACTTCTATAAAAATATTAGAAAATTACATAATTAAATAATAACATTGTTTTAAATTTTTTCGTATTATTAATTTTTTATTTAAAAATAAAAATAATTTTAATCTATAAAATATATATTTTTAACTTATCTCCATAATTGGTTAAATCATTTTTATTTTTATTTAAGTAATTTAAGAAAAATCTTTAAATTACTGTGCAAATCTAGTTTCAAAGATAGAAATAAATATTCTTTATTTTAATTTTTTTTTAAGAAAAAATTGTAATGAAGGATATTCTTATCCAATAATTTATTATTTAACATTTTAATTTTTTTTCATTTTTTGAAAATATATCTTTATCATATTATTCCTATATTTTTAACATAACATAGTTTTTAAATATTCTTTACAACTTAAAAATAAGAATTTATTTTAAAATAAATATATGACTAAAACTATATTTTTTTAAAATAACATAGCTTTTGTTTAGACTGTTAGACAACTAAGAGAACAACAAGGACCCACCAACATTGTTAGTGTGTATAACAAGAATTCTAATTTGAACTCCATGGTCACAATTTGAGCTCCACCAATAGAACTTACACTATGTCAAGTATATGGAAAAATAACAATCATTTTGTACCCTAGATCTTGTTGGGATTGTCAAAATTTTGTTTTAAATGGTGTTTTTTCTCCTTGTTTTAGACCTGGTTCTTAAGCCCTAATTGAAAAAATTCTAGGCCTTGGTATGGATTTGTTCTAAAACCTATGTCTCCTTCGTGCATGTTATAAAATGAAGTTACTTTTTGGGCCACTTAAGTTCTTAAAACCCATGTGCCTTTATGTTGTCGTTGAGTGAGGCCATTTCTTTTATTTCTAAAGTCCTAGCGGGGCCTATGCATTAATTTTTCCCTAAGTCTAATGTCCCCGCAGTACTTTATTTCCTTCCATGTGTCGTGTGAGTTTGCTTTGATCCAACAGTAGGCGCAATCCCTTAATCACAAGATGTGACCACTTTATTCTTCAAGGCTTCACGACAAATTGCCAAGTGTCTATTTCCAAATGATGGCAAACCCTTTTCTTTCAATGCTAGCGGCCAAGATTTTGCACCGTTAGATCTAATTTCATCGAATGGTGTCGTAAATCCTTAAAGGAAAGATGACCATCGTATATCCATCAGGGCATTGGGTCTATATTGTTAGTAATAACTAAGAGGGGGGGTGAATCAGTGGCCTAAAAAATTAATCCTTAAATCAACCCTTCAAAATTAGTACCACAAATTATACCTCTAGTTATCTTCAGTCCTATAAGATGAATGCCTTGAAATACTTATATCAAATTTCTACTTGTCGAAATGCTTTGTAAAACCTTCTTTTGTATGTTTACCGATAATCAGTCTTTGTATTTACCGAAACATAGTAAATAACTAGTGTATACCGATCAATCCATATTTACTTAAGTGAAATGAAAAACAATAAGTAATGACTCATAGACACATAACACGTGGATTTTTAATGTGAAAACCCTGTTAAGGGAAAAACCACTGGGACCGGTACCCCAAATTTTCACTCTTCTAAAGTAAGCTCGGTTAAGAGCCAACCTTGTTAAAGGTTACAAACACATTGTTAGGTGTGACCTTGTTACAGGATTTAAAAGATAGTTTGTCACTTAGTATCTAACATCTAATTCTACCATCCTTGATCAAACACTCACTTGGCCTATCAATAGGTATCAGGCATATCCAATGCTACTTTCTATAATCAAACTTTTTGATACTCCTTGGGATGTATCTCAATTACAAAATACTTTTAAGTCCTTCTCGGTTAAAAGACTTGATGCTTCAATGGTTAAACTGAAACAATAAAGTGATCTATTCATACATACAACTTGAATTGTAGATTTTTAGATCTATTGTAAGTACATTACCTTTTTTATCAATATTATCAATTCAATACCTTTGCTCCACACTGTTCTACTCTGTGATGTTGTATCTTTGTTTTCGGTGTCTGAAGAATTTATCTCTTTCTTCATCTTGATTGATCAGGTCTAAATGAAGACTTTCTTCTCATTCATAATCTCTTCAACATCTATTCTCTTGTCACTCCCCTGCACGACACATTCATAATGAATTAGGTTGTCTCTTTATAGACATCATTTCATAGTTTCTTGGCTTTCTTGATCTTGGCATGATCCACAATTCTCGCCAATTAGATTTAAATAAAAACTCTAGTTTTATCTCGTAGAGCTCTTCTTTCCAACTGGACAAAGAAGCTTTAAATCCTTTACTTATCTCCAGCTTTATCTTGTCAATTAAAACAATGATAAGTATCAGTTAAGTCTATTTTTAGCTCTTGAAAGCTAAGATTTTTTTCATTTATGAACTCTCTGTTATGTCGGTCAATACTTCAGTTAGTCATCAGTGATAACTGACTATTCCATTGGTGTGACTTTAGTTGTCTTCAGGATCTCCATCCGTCAGGCAACAGTGTAATTCTATTCATTGGGTTACTCTGTGCTTTGCTCGTCGGGCAACACTGTGACTTTGCTCGTCGGTAATGTTGTGCATTTTCTCATCGGGTATCACTGTGACTTTGCTCTTTTACTCTATCCATCTATGTCCACTCCGTCTGTGTATACAGTCACTTTGTGAATACTTGACTTATATGCATTATTGATAGCATAACCTTTGATTCATTGGTTCTTTGAAGTCTTTGGCAGTATGTCGATGACCATATATATTATATTAAGTTGACATCAATGAAAATACAATACATTAATTGATTTAATGTCTTGCATAAACTTTCTATGTCACTGTGATCATCAACTTAACATCTTCAAACATTCAATAAGTTATAGTTCATCATGTATGACACATGGAGATGGCTGGCCAAATTGGGACTTAAGTGAAAATAAAGCCCAGACATGATCTTTTAATCTAACAGTGGGTGTGATCCTGCGATCAACAGATGCATCTTGTTTACTCCTTCATGATATTACACCTGAGCAACACGTGGAAAGTGGTTAGTGTTGAAAGGAAGCTAAGCATCAAGTGGTTAAATTTCAATCCAATGGTGGGCACAATCCCTTAAAGAGAAGTTGTACAATAATTATTCATCATGGGATTGTGCCGTGTTGACATGTGTCCTTCTGAGATCAAAGGCCTAAAGTGGTTATGGTCCATCAGATCTACTTTCATTGCATGGTGGGCGTGATCCTGCAAAGATCAAGTTTCAAGGAAGTTATTCATCGTGGGTTCATGACTATGCGACACATGGAGACAGTAGGGCCTAGTCAGGATTAAAAGGAAGTTATTAATGTGTGTGCATATCCTTTTTGATCTAACGGTGGGAATTTTTCCTTGATCCTAAAGTGAATCTATTATACTCATTGCAAGTTAGAGATTAATTGATACCTGTCCTATTTGATCATTGATTCCTTTTCTTTTTGTGAGCCACATGATATGATAAGATCTTATGGTGGGTGTGATGTCGCTAAACGAAGTTTCATGAGTTTTATTTCATTACGGCATAGCACCTAAGTGATGTGTGGCATATGATGGGACCAGACCGAAGCTAAAGGGAAGGTTAAAGATTTGTCAGATCTTAGAGGATCTAATGGCTGGCGTGTTTCCACTATGGAGAGGTGCTCAAAGATTATTCTTTGAAAAATTGTGTCATGGTCCCATGTGTCTTGTTTTGATCATGGGTCTAGCACCTATTGAGTAAAGTTAAAGGTTGATTTAATCAAGAAGGATCTGATAGTATGTGTGATCCCTCCATGTGAAGTTGAAGCCTGTTTAACTCATTGCAAAATCACAACTTGTTGACGCGTGTCCAAATCTAATCTTGGCTTGTGGGTGTTTTAAAAGGAGATCAACGATCATTTTTAAAGTTGAATAAAGGGTTTGATCTCGGTTTTCAATGGTTGTTTTTGTGCCAAGTGTAGACATTGTAACAGACTTTCATAATTTTAAGTATATTTCTAAGGGTTTCCAAGCAGTGGCTCTGCATTTGATGTTGCAGGAGGGTAGATGGATAAGATTGACCTTTGAAATTGAAAGGATGCAGTCATATGATGTTGTCTGTACAAAAATTTGATTCTTTAGAGTGCATTTATGCAAATAATATTTCCTTGGGGTTCCTGAATAGTGATTAATCTTTTTGTAACCCTATTTATGTTCCTTTTCTTTTCTGCCGAGAGGTCGGGTCTATCCCGGGACAGGTGATGATGAAAATCGGATTGTTTTTGGATCTTTTGAAGAAATATTAGTCAGTTGGAGAAAGAAGATAACTTAAAATCAGATTTCAAGAGGGAAAGATGTCAAATGGATATCATTTCTAGGGTTTCCCTCTTCTATATAGTTCCTTTCTTTTCTTTGTTGTGGTGGTTCCCATTTCTCTGTAAAAATTCAGGGAAGGTCCCAAGTGTGGTTCCTCTGTAAATGATTTTCCTTTTCTCTGCATATAGGGTGTTCTTGATCTCTTTCTAGTTTCAGAGAAGAGCATGAATTGTAATAGCTAGATTTATGAATGAAAATTCATTATTGTTGTATTGTTATCAAGTTGTCTCCATTTTTCTTTCTAAATCACATAGATTAAGGCATCAAGGGTGTTTTAGTCTTGTCTATTATAGATATGCAATAGAGTTATGTAAAGGATAACTATGGTTTGGGATTTTTTTTTAGATGTGTAGGAGCTGGGGTATCAAGGATATGTCAAACTTGTCTTTTAGTGGATGTTGATTAATGTATTGTCTATTCTAGGGTCTCTTCCAAGGGAAGGGTTAAATACTTTGAATAGATAGTTGCATATTTGAACACATAGGTGGATTCACAAGTAGAACTTGAGTGACAGGGTATGTTTGATGTAAGGAATTAGACATATTAGACTATGTTGTCTTCTTTATTCGTAATCTTATTTTGCAATGTTATGTTTGAATCTGTTACCCCTTTTTTTAAAATCCTTTTTACCTATAGTCAGGTTTTTGTCTCTAACTAGAGAAAACATAGGCCCTTTTTGGACTTCCATATATCTTCTAAAATCTCTTTCTAAGATCTATCCAAATCTAGAGGCTTCATATAAAAAAAATGTTGTTTGTTCTCTCTTTTTACCAGTCAAAGAGAGGGATTCTTTTCTGCGCTTCCAAGCCTCCACGGTGTGCATCCGAACTCCATTTTTTTCTCACAAATAGGCATTGGAAAGTTCTTGATGAGATCTTATCAGATCCGAGACTATTTTTCTAGAGAAATTGATTAGTTATTTCCCCATTCAATCTGAATATTTTCTTGCACTGTCTCTCCTTATGTCTTCTTAGTTTGTACAAGGGTTTGGTATTTAACTTTGTGGGGGGTGTTTCTTCTTGTTTTCTATCATTTATCTCAGAAAAACCATAACACTCAATAACACAAAACAAAACCCCTTATGCATCTTCTATCTAGTTCTGAAAGATAACTAATAATAAAAAATCAAGGCAGTGCAACAATGGTATATTCAACATTAGTTGAGCTTCTCACTCTACATAACTTCCATTTGTGGAAATCCCATATGACTAGGCTTCTCAGTTCATGAGGGTTATGGTCTTGTTTGGATATTATTCAGCCAATTTTGACTCGTCCTTACGAGTTCATGTAGCACAAGAACATGATGGATGAGGCCATGGTTGTGATTTCGTTGCATGTTTCATAAATTTTACTCTTTCACATTGATAATTGTGATACTCCTCTTAATATGTAGGATAACTTTAAGACTCTCTTTGGCACAGTCAATGAGTTCGGGGCACTTCAGATTGAGGCAAAATTTAAAACTTTGGGTCCTGAGTCATTTCCTTCTATTCAAGATTTATTGATAAAATTCAAATCTATCAGATCTATCTTACAGGGTTATGGAAAGAATAAGATAGATACAAAGTGAATTTACCTGATTCTTTCTAAGCTTCGCAGTCCCTTTCAGATATTTTCTTCTACCTTCCATTCCACCATGGATGCTTTGGGTCTGTCATTTACCATGCCTACATTTGATGTATCTGTGATTGTTTGACTCATGAGAAAGCAAAGTTATCTCATCTTGATTATCTCATAGGATCATAGAACCATGCATTGGTATCTCACCCATCTTCAGGGAAGCAGAAGCAAAAATAGAAGTCACCGACCACAGAGTCTAGGAAGGATACTAGTTCTCAGCACTCCTTTGGCCCATCTTCTCCTAAGGGAGAAAAATTGAAGATAGAAAGACCTAAGTGTGCTTATTTTAAAAATCCCAATCATGATGAGTCTAATTGCTATGAGAAGAAGATAGATGGATATGCAAAACAAATTTCTAATTTGACAACTCTTCTTCAGAAGAGAAACATTGATATTCCTTCTTCTTCTACTTCTCATGGGTCTTTTTCTTCTTCATCATTCCAGACAGATCGCTAGGACATAGGAAGGGGTCATACATGATGTGAAACCTATATTCCTCACTCTTTTAGATGGCTACTAGATTTAGGTACTTCACACCATATGACATCTTCTTGGGATTTATTCTCTTCTTTTGAGGATTCTCCTACCCCACACATTTTGATGGGGAATAACATTTTTATGACTGTATGTGGGAAAGGTTCCATTGAAATTGATGATGGTTCATTCCATGATGTAATTATGTGATCCATATTTTTCCTCTAACCTTCTCTCTATCTATCAGATTACTCATAGCGGGACAATGAAGATAGTTGAGTTCACATGAGATTCAGTGCACATCAGAGACAGTGAGACATACAATATTGTTACAATAGGGATAGTTGATCATTCTTCCCACTTGTACTCTTTCTCTCATTTTGTTCCACCATCCCCATTGTTGGAGAATATCTCTCTTTTTTCACGAGAGCCTATTGAGGTGAATTTGGGTCACTTGAACTTATGTGTTGTTCCTGAGACCAGTGTTTCAACTTTTCCACCTCCACCTCCTATTCAGTTTACATCTGTTCAACATGATTCCTCTTCAACATTACTTGGCATCATTTCTCCATGCATCAAGCCACCTAGTCCAGTTGTGGAGGACATATCAGAGGACTTTCATCTCCTCTTAGATGATAGATTCAATACATCTATTGGCCCACCTTCATTGGAGATTCCATTATAGGTGTCTCATGCATTCTCTTTTGAGCATCAGCTAGGCCTTCCAGTTTTCCCTCACATTTAGAGGTTTCCTCTTCTTTGTCCAGTGCCTTTGTTTCTTCTGCATTGGATCCACATTGGTCCAATCATTGACATAGGGGTTCTATCATTCTAGGGGGGCTTTAGAGTCTCAATCCTCTCTCGTGGGGGGGTTGGTTGTACTTATGGTTTTGAGAGAGTCTCTTGAGCCATTGCATTTTAGCATGATTTTTCCATCTCTTTTTGGAGTAGAGTTTTTCCCATGTGGTTTTCTCTATTTCTCCACTTTACAAACATTTGGTTGTGATTGGGTACTTAATTAGGCCTTATTTTTGGGACCCAAATTTCTTTCTTTTAGTAGTTATTTCTAGGTTTTAGCTTCTCCCTAAGTTTATCTTAAGGGGGGGTGTTAGAGTAATAAGTTAGTTCATTTATTAATTAAATCATTTTGATTTAATTATTAAAGTCACTTACTATCTCTAGTCTACTTAAGATAAACTTTAGGCATGTAATACTTAATTCTTTATTAATTATTATCATGCAACATAGGCTTCTCCCCTTTCAGGGTTTTGATCACCTTTATAAGGTTTTGATCTCTTTGTAATTATCATTTCCCTCTCTAAATGAATATTTCATCTTTCAGGTCATTCTAAGTTGTATCTTCATTCTTTGCTTTTGTAACAGGTTATTTGCATACAGTGGATCTTGGTGATAGAATTTTATGAATTCTAACAAACAATGTTTCCTGTGAAATGGATGAGGGAGGAAGAATGAGATAGGTAAAAATGCGCAATTGATTTTTCTTTATATGGATTGAACTCTACATGTTCAAAATTTTAGCAAAATATTTTGACATTACACATTGACATAGAGTAGATAAAAATAACCCAAAAGAGTTATAGTTGGTTACAACTTATTTGTTTCCCTTTTTTCTTCTAACTTATTACAACTTGTCCCTCCAACTTAGTAGTCGCTTACAACTCGATTGTAATTTATCTAACTAGAATAATTTATAGCCATGCTTGAAAGCTACATATTTTGAAACTTCTAAAAAAATGTGGGTCTCATCATGACAATAACAAGAAAGAGATCGTAGTTGGCATTACATCATGATAAAACATGTTATGAAGAAACAACATCCTATTAAACTTTACAACTATTGTTAGTGGTGACACCTATAGAGAGATCATAATACAACTTTGACTATAAACATTAATTAATTAAAAATAAATAAATAAATAATCCCCAATACCACTTTGTATGACAAATTATCACAGTTGTGTCTTGTTCCAAGATTGAATTAATAATAGGTTAGTAGCACTGATTTGCAATGGGGGAAATCAATCAATTACTACTAAGAACTTGTAGGATAGAAAATATGTATATATATGTAAGGGGTATAAGATAAGAAATTTCGTATGGAATTGATGATTGGATATATGTGTATTGATTAATGCTCTTTATATTTGAAAGGTTTGGGGAAGGTAAGATTCTCTTCCTAGCCCCAAATTTCACAAAGGAAAGATCCACATTGATCAACCATAAGAAAATTGTCAATGCACAAATGCATGTATTAATTGAAAATAAGAAGAAAGAAGAAAACCTTACATTCTCATTTTATGGGGAAAGAAGTGTGTAATAGATCTAGAAAGATTAAAACCTTAATTGAAATGAATTGAAGATAAATACTAACCTCAAAGTATAGTAGATCTGGAAATTTCTATTTTTTGGTGTCTGTATCAGGTTTCTAGAAATTTTGCAACCGGATCTGGAATAGAAACACAGAGATGGAGAAAACCAAGAAAGATTTTTCCTTTTTGTGCCAGGTCGACCTTGACCCAGATGCAGGTCGACCTTGACCTGCGTTGCTCCGACAGAAATTCTATTCGTGAATCCTGAAAGTTGGCCAAAAAGGGTATCTGAATCTGCTCTATAATTCACTATCATGTACATGTACCTGCAAGAAAAATGGTTTTGTTTGTTGGGGGGAGGGGTTTACCTTGTTCAAACCCCATTTTTGGAATTAACCTTAAAGTGGAATTGAAATTGGAGTAATAAAAAAAGTAAATAAAATAATTCACCTTTCTTATGTTGAAACCCTTGTGGAGGATTCAAATCCTTGGATCCACAAGTATGGATGCACCAAATGAATGTAGAAGGTAGGATATAGAATATAGGATGTCTCAAATCAATTTCCTTTAGATCTTCAACGCCAATCTTGAATGGATCTTTGAATAGGAAGAAGCTTGAATCGATGTGTATGGAGAAATCTTCAACAAGAGGGCTCCATAGAGCTTTAATCCTTCAATGTCTACCAATGGATCTCCTTGATGAATTGAATGCTTGAATTCTTTAGATATATCATTCATAGATTATCCTTCAATCAATTTCTTTTATCTTCTTATGTCTTAGAGAAAATGAGAGGAGAAGGCTTCCTTATATACAAGTCTAGGGAACGAACTTCTAGAGAGGTTGATATGGGAGAATTAAATTCTAATTAGGCCTATACCCCTAGAAGTGGTCCTATATTAAATATATTTTTAAGATTCATTACTTTAGAGTCAGAAATAACTAAACCGGAAGCGGGAAATATTTCTTTCCAATCCCCGACATCCAGAAATGATAGATACTTGAAATTTGGACCCTAGGTCAAGGTCAAGGTCGACCTTGACCCAGAAGGTCAACCTTGACCCTGAGGTTGAGAACCCCAAATTATTAGTGCAGGATATCAAAAATAGCTAGGAGAGAAGTGGAAAATAGGGCATGATAGGGGGAAAAGCTAGATCCAAGTCAAAGACCTATTCAAGGAATTTGACATGAACCCTAACCACTTACTTAGAGGGCTACCCCACTCCTAAATGGAAGTGCTTCCATTTTTTGATGATACATTTAGCCCACACTTTAGCAAGAGTATGGACTTGATGCAAACTCTTGGTAAAGGAGATCACAAAGAAAAGAAAATCTTATTGAAATCAAAGTGACAAAGTAATCCTCAAGCCCCCAGGGACTCAAGTCCTTGTCAACCCCAAGATTACAATAAGAGAAACATCACCAGTCAAAGAAAAAGAGAGATGGTGCGATTACCTCGCCTAATGAGAACCTATGTCCCATTTTGAATCACACAAGGAAAATAGTGCAACTGGAAAGATGGAGTTGAAATTCCTAGTGAATCTGGCTACTCACTAGTCAACCCATCAAGGATTCACCCTCAGGAATACTCTATTCCAAAAGAGAAAATCCAAAACAAGAGAGATTCAATCTTAAGGACACCTTCTGACCTTAAGGGATCAAAACTTTTTAAATTAGAATTGGAGGGATCAAGAGGTCCTATAAGGTAAAAATCCATGCTTTAAGGATTAGTCTCTAATCCATAAAGGGGAAAAAAAAGTTTTAAGTTTGAAAATATTTTTAAAGTGTGCTTGTGCAAAAAGTGTATACCCCCATGTTAAATTCATTTCTAACACTTTAAAAGGAGAAATGGATTTAATGAAAATATAAATAAGTACATTGATTACGTTTCCACTACAAGATGCCCCCAAGCGAAGAAAAATAAAGGGAAATACCACATAAACATACAGAGAACACAGAAGGGATCTACCTACCGTGGGGTCAGTATGATCATAAGATTATATATATATATATATGAATTGACATCATTCCTAAAAGAAAGTAGAACTACAATCACAATAGAGGAAGTAAAATGCAAGAGTTACTAAGAAGAGTCTTTTCAGACCACCATGTGGAGACCAAAAAGAATCAGTGCTACCGTGTTGCAAATCTAAGAGGAATACACAAGGAAAACATTTATGAACAATAGAACAGGTACAACATAACATGAAAAAAAACATATAGAAGAATAGAGATATATATAGAGGAATAGTACAACAAGTTCCATTCCTTTATCACCTTGCACCAACAAAGTAACAAGGGTCGTATAAAAGAATCTAACAAACATTTAGAAAACACATTACGGGAGAAGCCATGGAGGACAAGCCAATCAAGCGCATCGCCTACTCTCCCCATCTTGGTCTATATCATTTAGGGAAGGTGGGAAACTTGCAAGAGGGACTATATCCAACACAGTAGGAATAATAACCAGTTCCAAACAAGGATCCTCTTGAGAATTGCAATGTTTGATACTAGGTGTAATTATTAATTGTGTGGAAAGAATATTAGGTAAATCGGTATCAATATCAATAGTCTCATATTCATCATTAGAATCATCAAGAGTATCTTCTTCATCAAGATTAATTAAAATAGAATCTAAGATAAAAATAGAATCATCATAATCGTTCATCTTAGCATCATTATTAACATTAACTTCTTCCAACACATCAGGCATAGGCTGGTTAAAATAAGGTAAAGAACTTTGAAGAACAAAGGTACGAGCCTTAGCTTGAGCCCGATGCTTCTTATGACATTCATTTGCAGATCGGTTACATTTTGTCATGTTTGAAATATGTTGAGAACTAGGAGGAACAACAACCAGTTCCTTCACAGGTTCTATAGGAGGATTAGTAAGCTGAAAAGAAATACTAGGAGCTTGATTAACAAAACTAGAAGCAATGAATAAAAGAGGTATGAAAGGTGTAGGAAAAAAAACCAAGGTTAAGATCCATCTGAGGCATGCTTAACTCAAGAATCTTGCGATGTTTATAGGCTTGATATGAGAAAAAAGGTTATCAGGTCAAGAAGAACATGAATTATGTAATGAAGGCCAAAAGAAGTCAAGGGTAGCACAATCCCTAGGCCTATAATTTTTATATAAACTATGATTAATTTTTTTCACTTCTTCATCATGAATGAACTTAATACACTTATGGATAGGAGAAGCAATGACATGCATGGTAGTCAACCAAGCTTAACTTGAAACTGATCAGAAGTAGGGACAACAACAAAGGTAGCATCCACAACTTTACCACAAATTTCCATAGGCAATTTAATAGAAGCAAATGATGGATAGAGAAAATCATTACAAGTTTGGATCCACACATCAAATGTATTATAACAATCACATTGTAAGTTCTTCAAGAGAAGGTTTTCTTCAGTAATGACATTGACTAAGGATGTAGGATAAAAAAGACAACCACGTGTAGGTATCTTAGAAATCCTAGCACAAATCTAGAGGGGACCATCATGAGCTTTAATAGTCTCAGAATCATCAAAGGTGATCAAGAGTTCCCTAGGTCTTTTAGTCTTAGGTTGTTTTCGAGGTTTAGATTAAGTTTTCAGTTTAGGCTTAGGTTGAGGTGGAACTTGAAGTTGAGGTTGAGGTGGAGGAACTTGAACATGAGGTTGAGATTGAGGATGGGGTGGAGAGACGGGTTGAGAAAAAACAACATTCTCCACATGGTTAACAATATGATTGAGATCATCCATCTTTGAATCATAAACAATTTCCATAGAAGATGGCTGAACAATGGTATTAGAATCATGTGTAGGCAAAGGATTCATATAGATTTGGAGGTTTTGATTAGGAGGAGAGACATATTTGTTCCCACTACTATCAAAATTATCAAAAAATAAAGCATTAGAATCAATTAAGTCTTGAACCTTATGTTTTATAGAATAGCACTTCTCAGTATTATGGCCATTCTGACAATGATATTGACAAAAGGCTTCAGGATCAAAGGATTTGGAGGCCATAATAGTAGGAAGAAAAGGTAAAATAGGAGGAAAAGTAATCATATTAGTAGTCAACAATTTACTCATAATAGAATGTAAAGATTCAGAAAGAGGAGTAAACGTATAATTCAAACGAAAAACAATGGATGTGGAAGTGGCATTGTTGGGTGCAACAATGACTTGATCAGCACCTGCATTTGCTTGTTTATTGATCTTGAAATAGTTGTTAGGTTTCTAAAACTTGTTGGGATTTGGAGCAACATCACTCTTATCAACTGGAATAGGAGCCGTTGGAGTTTTGCTTTCAAATTGACTCACTTGTAATTGATAATGATGAAGCGTTGCACAAAGTTGTTGAAAAGAGGTAAATTTAGTAAGTAGAAACTTATCTCTAACATCCTTTTTCAAATTTGAAATGAACATATGCTGAATATCAATATCAGGAACAGGATAAGAAATTTGAGCATACAAATGCTTAAATCTACCAATAAATTGAGTCAATTTTTCTTTAGTATTTTGTTTAGAATGCATCAAATTAGTTAAGAATACTTGTAGACCAATGTTATTTTGGAACTGTTGGATAAAGGAATTATCAATTTTTGGAAAAGAATCAATAGAATATGGAGGCAAGGAACAATACCATTGCAAGGCCTTATCACGAAAAATTCTAGCAAACAACTTGGCTAAAATCCTATGGTCATGAGCATAGTCACTACAAAGGATTTGAAATGTTTTAACATGAGTGAGAGGATCTCCCTTAATATTTTAATTCTCAAGACGAGGCATATTAGCTTACTGAGGGACAATAGAACAAATAATATCTAGGGATAAAGGACTACCCATGTCACATGTAGGAATACTAAACTTGGATTGAGTTAAGGACGCAAGTTGCTATTGTAAAGAAGATACAGTTTGAGCTAGACAAATGATTGTGGAATCATTAGAAGAAAAAGGAGGCATAGAAAGATTAGGAACACTAGGAAAAGTGTAGGAAGCTGTGGCAATGGAAAACACAACCGGTGGAACACTTGGAACCATGGTTGGAAGAGGGTTGGAATAGATAAAAGGAACATTATGGTAAGTTAACTATGAGGTAGGTAGAGATACTGGTGGAAGACTCATAGGAAGAGATAGAAGTGGAAGATTTGAAGCTAGAGGATTGGAAAGTGTAAGAGATTTAGTCACTAAAGGAGGAGTATAAGTAGGATTTCTAGGTAAAGGAACGGAAGAATATTCCACACCAGTGATAGGAGGAGTAAATCCAAAATCTTGAGCTTCTTCAGCTAAAGGTTTGACATTTAAATGCACAAGATGAGTGATAACACATAAGAGATTAATAACTTGATCACTATCATGAAGGACTTTCTTAAGGGCCTCTATAGCTTGAATAGAATCTTGATTGTGGTTTTCTTGAATAAGTCAATTTCCCATTTTATCAAGTTCAGTTGAAAGTTTTTGGACTTTCTCGAGAGGAACTCTTAAAGCATCATCCTCATCATGAGATGAGTGAGAAGAGTTATGCTTTGTAGAAGGATTGGAATCATGAGTGATCAAATTGTCATTATGATCCTAAGGAAAGGAGAGGGAGACTTGGGATCAAAGGAACCCATAAGTCTGTGACTTCTTCTAAGTGGGATATTATAAGTAGGACTAGAGGTAGTAAAGCTAATACACGAATGAAGTCCAACTAAACTAAATTAGGAAAATGTAAATGCAAGAACATAAAAGAAGTCTAATCTAATATGCATGCAAGATCTAACATGAAATGTAAATCTAACACCACAAAAGAAAGAGTTATCATATGAAGGTTCACCAAAATGTAAGATAAAAAAATATGTATATATATGTAAGGGGTGTAAGATAAGAAATTTGGTATGGAATTGATGATTGGATATATGTGTATTGATTAATTCTTGTTATATTTGACAAGTTTGGGGAAGGTAAGATTCTCCTCCTAGCCCCAAATTTCACAAAGTAAAGATCCACATTGATCAACCATAAGAAAATGGTCAATGCACAAATGCATTAATCGATTGAAAATAAGAAGAAAGAAGAAAACCTTACATTACTGGTTTATGGGGAAAGAGGTGTGTAATAGATCTGGAAAGATTAAAACCTTAATTGAAATAAATTAAAGATAAATACTAACCTCAAAGTATAGCAGATTTGGAAATTGTTTTTTTCTGGTGTCTGTATCAAGTTTCTGGAAATTATGCAACCAGATCAAGAACTAAAAAAGAGAGATGGAGAAAAACCAAAAATCTTTTTCCTTTATGTGCTAGGTCAACCTTAACCTAGATGCAGTTCAACCTTGACTTGCATTGCTCTGACAAAAAATTTGTTCGCAGATCCCAAAAGTTGGCTAAAAAGGGTATCTAAATATGCTCTGCAATTCACTCTCTTGTACCTGTACCTTTAAGAAAAAAGGTTTTGTTTGTTTGGGGGGAGGGGTTTTCCTTGGTCAATCCCCAGTTTTGGAATTAACCTTAAAGTGGAATTGAAATTGTAGTAATAAACAAAGTAAATAAAACAATTCACCTTGCTTATGTTGAAACCCTTATGGAGGATTCAAATCCTTGGATCCACAAGTATGGATGCACCAAATGAATGTAGAATGTAGGATATAGAATGTGGATGTCTCAAATCAATTTCCTTTAGATCTTCAACACCAATCTTGAATAGATCTTTGAATAGGAAGAAGCTTGAATGGATGTGGATGGAGAAATCTTCAACAAGAGGGCTCCATAGAGCTTGAACCCTTCAGTGGCTACCAATGGATCTCCTTGATGGATTGCATACTTGAATGCTTTTGATATATCATGCATAGATTATCCTTCAATCAATTTCTTTTATCTTCTTGTGTCTTAGAGAAAATGAGAGGAGAAGGCTTCCCTTTATACAATTCTAGGGCACAAACTTCTAGAGAGGCCAACATAGGAGAATTAAATTCCAATTAGGCCTATACCCCTAGATTGGACCTATATTAAATATCTTTTTAAGATTCATTACTTTGGAGTTTGAAAGAGCCAACCTAGAAGCGGGAAATATTTCTTTCCAAACCCCGACATTCGAAAATCAAAGAAACATGAAATTTGGACCCTGGTTCAGGGTTAAGGTCGACCTTGACCTAGGTCAGGGTCGAGGTCGAACTTGACCCAGAAGGTTGACCTTGATGCTGAGGTCAAGAACCCCAAATTATTAGTGCAGGATATCAAAAATAGGTAAGAGAGAATGGTGACTTTAATTTTCCATTAGTATACAAACAACACTTTCGGTAAGCCTACACCAAATGATAGGAAAGAGAAAACTGAAGATCAGATTAAGAGATCACCAAAGATGACTAAGTATAGAGAGAACCGATGACACAAGTTAGTGTGAAAACTAAAAATCACAAAGTAGAAAGATAAAGTGGAACCCAACAAAGGAACCCAAAATGAAAGTTATAGTGCAGACCGACAAGACATATACAGTGCAACTGATAGACAAAACTGAAGGACAGTCAAGCATGACTGACAAACAAAACTGAAAGTCAGTTGCAGCCCGCAAAAAGTGGATCTGACTTCCATGTTAGATAAATCAAGTGTATTGTATTTATAGGATATTTAATTGTTTTAAATCCATTTCTTTAGGGACAAGATACATGAATGTAAGTGCTTTAATCATTCTAACTAATTTAAAACACATAGACTAGGAGATCTAGGTATAAGTTGTAAACCTGATCTTAGAGTTAACATTGTTTTTATCAAACTCAATGAAGTCATTCCATCTATAAATAGATGATGCAATCATTCATTAGAATGTGTGTGCAAGAAAGAAAAAGAGAGAGGAGAACAGAATGAGCACATCTATGGATTGAATTGAGAGTTTCAAGAACTAGAACAGAAAAAGAAGGATTTGGTTACCAGAACCAAGAACAGAGGAAACTGATAATCATAGGTATTGTTTTTTTTTTATGAATAGTGCCTTTGCAATTAATAAAATATCAAAGTTACATATCCACAAAAAAGGGGCCGGGGGACATAAGAATCACCCTGCAAAGTTCACACGGCCAAGCTGAAAACAAAGCACAACTATTCATAAAAAAAAATAAGCATATAGCCATTATGCAGCAAGAGCAGTGGCAGAAGGAGGAGGATCTTTATCATCAGAACCCCACACATTATTGGGGTTAACAAGAGGGTCGGGAAGCGACCACCCATCATCTTCAGCTTCTTATTTTTCTTTCTCTTCTACCCTGGGAAACAAAATGGCCAAAGCCAAGCGGGGAAACTTTGAGGAGGTGGCGGGAGGCCAATCAGAGCCATGATGAGAACTAGGAGCATTAAGAGGGGTAGACTGAGTCGGTGTTGGAGACCACCTAGAAGAATGGCGAGGCAGAGAAGCTGAGCGGT